>CAJUWN010000606.1:0-92053 GCA_910589765.1 Avena atlantica
AATATTTTTTGATTTATGGATGTTTTCATGAGTAATTCCCCATTGTTATGGGTTCCTGGGCGATTTTGAACGATAGTAAGGCCCGATTGATGTTTGAGGGCATGACAAAGAACTTGTTGTTTTCATGTTCTATGGTCGTTTTCATCAGCTATTAGCCATAGTTTTTGGGTTCCGGGGCGATTTAACTGTTTGAGAGGTATGACCAAAAAATCGTCGTTTTCGCGTTTTATGACCGTTTCATGAGCTATGGCCCATAGTTTTGGGATTATAGGATGATTTACGTGTTTGCGAGGTTATGACGAAAAACTCGTGGTTTTTTCGTTTTATGTTCGTTTTCATAAGCTATTGCCACGGTTTTGGGATTCCAGGCCGATTTAAATGTTTGAGAGTCATGCCCAAAATCATATTTTTTGCGTTTTATGGACATTTTCATGAGTTATTCACCATAGTTTTAGGGTTCTAGGGAGATTTAGAACGATAGTAAGCCGATAGATGTTTGAGGGCATGACCAAGAACTCGTCGTTTCATCAGCTATTACCCACAGTTTTGGGGTTCCAGGATGATTTACATGTTTAGAGGTATGACCAAACAATTCGTTCTTTTGCGTTGTATGGCCGTTTTCATGAGCTATTGACCATAATTTTGGGGTTCTAGGGCGATTTACATGTTTCAGAGTTTGACCAAAAACTCGTATTTTTGCGTTTTATGCACATTATCATGAGTTTTTGCCTATAGTTTGGGGTTCCAGAGCGATTTACAACAACCGAAAGGCCCGATACATTTTTGAGCATCACCAAGAACTACTCGTTCTCGTTTTTATGGCGTTTTCATGAGTTATTGCCCATATTTTGGGGGTTCCAGGGGGCTCTGCATGGCTAGCAAGACCCGATACATGTTTGACAGATATCACCAAAAACTAGTCGTTTTCGCGTTTTATGACCGTTTCATGAGCTATGGCCCATAGCTTTGGTGTCCAGGGGTGATTTACATGTTTGAGAGGTATGAAGAAAAATTCGTTGTTTTTGCGTTTTATGGCCGTTTTCATGAGATATTGCTCATAGTTTTGGGGTTCCATTACCGATTTAAATGTTTGAGAGTTATGCCCAAAACTCATTTTTTTGCTTTTTTATGGACGTTTCCATTACTTATTCCCCATAGTTTTGGGGTTCTAGGGCGATTTACAACGAAAATAAATAAACGATACATGTTTGACGGCATGACCAAAAACTCGTATTTTTCTGTTTTATGGCCGTTTTCATGATTTATTCTCCATAATATTGGTGTTATAGGGGATATGCATGACCGTAAGACCGAATACATCTTTGAAATTATGACCAAAAACTCATCGGTTTCACGTCTTATGGCCGTTTTCATTAGTTATTGCCCATAGTTTTGGGGTTCTAGGGCGATTTACAATGATCTTAATAAACGATACATGTTTGACAGCATCACCAAAAAATCACCATTTTCGTGTTTTATGGACGTTTTCATGAGCTATTGCCGACAGTTTTGGGGTTCCAGGACGTTTTACATGTTTGGGAGGTATGACCAAAAATTCTTCAATTTTGCGTTTTATGGCCATTTTCATGAGCCATTTCCCATAGCTTGAGGGTTCCAGAGCGATTTACATGTTTGAGAGGTATGGCGAAAATCTCGTTGTTTTTTGTGTTTTATGGCCGTTTTTTTAGCCATTGCCCACGGTTTTAGGGTTCCAGGCGATTTAATGTTTGAGAGTTATGCCCAAAAACTAATATTTTTTCGATTTACGGATGTTTTCATGAGTAATTCCCCATTGTTATGGGGTTCCTGGGCGATTTTGAACGATAGTAAGGCCCGATTGATGTTTGAGGGCATGACAAAGAACTCGTAGTTTTCATGTTTTATGGTCGTTTTCATCAGCTATTAGCCATAGTTTTTGGGTTCCGGGGCGATTTAACTGTTTGAGAGGTATGACCAAAAAATCGTCGTTTTCGCGTTTTATGACCGTTTCATGAGCTATGGCCCATAGTTTTGGGATTACAGGATGATTTACGTGTTTGCGAGGTATGACGAAAAACTCGTGGTTTTTTTCGTTTTATGTTTGTTTTCATGAGCTATTGCCCACGGTTTTGGGATTCCAGGCCGATTTAAATGTTTGAGAGTCATGCCCAAAACTCATATTTTTTGCGTTTTATGGACATTTTCATGAGTTATTCCCCAAAGTTTTAGGGTTCAGGAGATTTAGAACGATAGTAACGCCCGATAGATGTTTGAGGGCATGACCAAGAACTCGTCGTTTCATCAGCTATTACCCACAGTTTTGGGGTTCCAGGACGATTTATCTGGTTGAGAGGTATGACCAAACAATTCGTCGTTTTTGCGTTGTATGGCCGTTTTCATGAGCTATTGACCATAATTTTGGGGTTCTAGGGCGATTTACATGTTTCAGAGTTATGACCAAAAACTCGTATTTTTGCGTTTTATGCACATTATCATGAGTTTTTGCCTACAGTTTGGGGTTCCAGAGTGATTTACAACAACCGTCAGGTCCCGATACATTTTTCGGAGCATCACCAAGAACTACTCGTTCTCGTTTTTTATGGCCGTTTTCATGAGTTATTGCCCATATTTTGGGGTTCCAGGGGGCTTTGCATGGCTAGCAAGACCCGATACATGTTTGACAGATATCACCAAAAACTAGTCGTTTTCGCGTTTTATGACCGTTTCATGAGCTATGGCCCATAGCTTTGGGGTTCCAGGGTGATTTACATGTTGAGAGGTATGAAGAAAAATTCGTTGTTTTTTGCGTTTTATGGCCGTTTTCATGAGATATTGCCCATAGTTTTGGGGTTCCATACCGATTTAAATGTTGAGAGTTATGCCCAAAACTCATTTTTTTTGCATTTTATAGACGTTTCCATTAGTTATTCCCCATAGTTTTGGGGTTCTAGGGCGATTTACAACGAAATAAAAAACGATACATGTTTGACGGCATGACCAAAAACTCGTATTTTCTGTTTTATGGCCGTTTTCATGATTTATTCTCCATAATATTGGTGTTATAAGGGGATATGCATGACCCGTAAGACCGAATATATCTTTGAGCATTATGACCAAAAATCATCGGTTTCACGTCTTATGGCCGTTTTCATTAGTTATTGCCCATAGTTTTGGGGTTCTAGGGCGATTTACAATGATCTTAATAAACGATACATGTTTGACAGCATCACCAAAAAATCACCATTTTCGTGTTTTATGGACGTTTTCATGAGCTATTGCCGACAGTTTTGGGGTTCCAGGACGTTTTACATGTTTGAGAGGTATGACCAAAAATTCTTCAATTTTGCGTTTTATGGCCGTTTTCATGAGCCATTTCACATAGCTTGAGGTTCCAGAGCGATTTACATGTTTGAGAGGTATGGCGAAAATATCGTTGTTTTTTTGTGTTTTATGGCCGTTTTCATTAGCCATTGCCCACGGTTTTGGGATTCCAGGCCGATTTAAATGTTTGAGAGTTATGCCCAAAAAAAAATATTTTTCGATTTATGGATGTTTTCATGAGTAATTCCCATTGTTATGGGTTCCTGGGCGATTTTGAACGATAGTAAGGCCCGATTGATGTTTGAGGGCATGACAAAGAACTTGTTGTTTTCATGTTCTATGGTCGTTTTCATCAGCTATTAGCCATAGTTTTTGGGTTCCGGGGCGATTTAACTGTTTGAGAGGTATGACCAAAAAATCGTCGTTTTCGCGTTTTATGACCGTTTCATGAGCTATGGCCCATAGTTTTGGGATTATAGGATGATTTACGTGTTTGCGAGGTATGACGAAAAACTCGTGGTTTTTTTCGTTTTATGTTCGTTTTCATAAGCTATTGCCCACGGTTTTGGGATTCCAGGCCGATTTAAATGTTTGAGAGTCATGCCCAAAACTCATATTTTTTGCGTTTTATGGACATTTTCATGAGTTATTCCCCATAGTTTTAGGGTTCCAGGTAGATTTAGAACGATAGTAAGGCCCGATAGATGTTTCAGGGCATGACCAAGAACTCGTCGTTTCATCAGCTATTACCCACAGTTTTGGGGTTCCAGGACGTTTTACTGTTTTGAGAGGTATGACCAAACAATTCGTCATTTTTGCGTTGTATGGCCGTTTGATGAGCTATTGACCATAATTTTGGGGTTCTAGGGCGATTTACATGTTTCAGAGTTATGACCAAAACTCGTATTTTTTGCGTTTTATGCACATTATCATGAGTTTTTGCCTATAGTTTGGGGTTCCAGAGCGATTTACAACAACCGTAAGGCCCGATACATTTTTCGGAGCATCACCAAGAACTACTCGTTCTCGTTTTTTATGGCCGTTTTCATGAGTTATAGCCCATATTTTGGGGTTCCAGGGGGCTTTGCATGGCTAGCAAGACCCGATACATGTTTGACAGATATCACCAAAAACTAGTCGTTTTCGCGTTTTATGACCGTTTCATGAGCTATGGCCCATAGCTTTGGGGTTCCAGGGTGATTTACATGTTTGAGAGGTATGAAGAAAAAATCGTTGTTTTTGCGTTTTATGGCCGTTTTCATGAGATATTGCCCCTAGTTTTGGGGTTCCATACCGATTTAAATGTTTGAGAGTTATGCCCAAAACTCATTTTTTTGCATTTTATGGACGTTTCCATTAGTTATTCCCCATAGTTTTGGGGTTCTAGGGCGATTTACAACGAAAATAAAAAACGATACATGTTTGACGGCATGACCAAAAACTCGTAGTTTTTCTGTTTTATGGCCGTTTTCATGATTTATTCTCCATAATATTGGTGTTATAGGGGATATGCATGACCCGTAAGACCGAATACATCTTTGAGAATTATGACCAAAAACTCATCGGTTTCACGTCTTATGGCCGTTTTCATTAGTTATTGCCCATAGTTTTGGGGTTCTAGGGCGATTTACAATGATCTTAATAAACGATACATGTTTGACAGCATCACCAAAAATCACCATTTTCGTGTTTTATGGACGTTTTCATGAGCTATTGCCGACAGTTTTGGGGTTCCAGGACGTTTTACATGTTTGAGAGGTATGACAAAAATTCTTCAATTTTGCGTTTTATGGGCCGTTTTCATGAGCCATTTCACATAGCTTGAGGTTCCAGAGCGATTTACATGTTTGAGAGGTATGGCGAAAATCTCGTTGTTTTTGTGTTTTATGGCCGTTTTTTAGCCATTGCCCACGGTTTTGGGGTTCCAGGCTGATTTAATGTTTGAGAGTTATGCCCAAAAACTAATATATTTTTTCGATTTATGGATGTTTTCATGAGTAATTCCCCATTGTTATGGGTTCCTGGGCGATTTTGAACGATAGTAAGGCCCGATTGATGTTTGAGGGCATGACAAAGAACTGTTGTTTTCATGTTTTATGGTCGTTTTCATCAGCTATTAGCCATAGTTTTTGGGTTCCGGGGCGATTTAACTGTTTGAGAGGTATGACCAAAAAATCGTCGTTTTCGCGTTTTATGACCGTTTCATGAGCTATGGCCCATAGTTTTGGGATTACAGGATGATTTACGTGTTTGCGAGGTATGACGAAAAACTCGTGGTTTTTTTCGTTTTATGTTTGTTTTCATGAGCTATTGCCCACGTTTTGGGATTCCAGGCCGATTTAAATGTTTGAGAGTCATGCCCAAAACTCATATTTTTTGCGTTTTATGGACATTTTCATGAGTTATTCCCATAGTTTTAGGGTTCCAGGTAGATTTAGAACGATAGTAAGGCCCGATAGATGTTTGAGGGCATGACCAAGAACTCGTCGTTTCATCAGCTATTACCCACAGTTTGGGGTTCCAGGACGATTTATCTGGTTGAGAGGTATGACCAAACAATTCGTCGTTTTTGCGTTGTATGGCCGATTTGATGAGCTATTGACCATAATTTTGGGGTTCTAGGGCGATTTACATGTTTCAGAGTTATGACCAAAAACTCGTATTTTTTGCGTTTTATGCACATTATCATGAGTTTTTGCCTACAGTTTGGGGTTCCAGAGCGATTTACAACAACCGTAAGGCCCGATACATTTTTTGGAGCATCACCAAGAACTACTCGTTCTCGTTTTTATGGCCGTTTTCATGAGTTATTGCCCATATTTTGGGGTTCCAGGGGGCTCTGCATGGCTAGCAAGACCCGATACATGTTTGACAGATATCACCAAAAACTAGTCGTTTTCGCGTTTTATGACCGTTTCATGAGCTATGGCCCATAGCTTTGGGGTTCCAGGGTGATTTACATGTTTGAGAGGTATGAAGAAAAATTCGTTGTTTTTGCGTTTTATGGCCGTTTTCATGAGATATTGCCATAGTTTTGGGGTTCCATACCGATTTAAATGTTTGAGAGTTATGCCCAAAACTCATGTTTTTTGCATTTTATGACGTTTCCATTACTTATTCCCCATAGTTTTGGGTTCTAGGGCGATTTACAACGAAAATAAAAACGATACATGTTTGACGGCATGACCAAAAACTCGTAGTTTTCTGTTTTATGGCCGTTTTCATGTTTATTCTCCATAATATTGGTGTTATAGGGGATATGCATGACCCGTAAGACCGAATACATCTTTGAGAATTATGACCAAAAACTCATCGGTTTCACGTCTTATGGCCGTTTTCATTAGTTATTGCCCATAGTTTTGGGGTTCTAGGGCGATTTACAATGATCTTAATAAACGATACATGTTTGACAGCATCACCAAAAAAATCACCATTTTCGTGTTTTATGGACGTTTTCATGAGCTATTGCCGACAGTTTTGGGGTTCCAGGACGTTTTACATGTTTGAGAGGTATGACTAAAAATTCTTCAATTTTGCGTTTTATGGCCGTTTTCATGAGCCATTTCACATAGCTTGAGGGTTCCAGAGCGATTTACATGTTTGAGAGGTATGGCGAAAATCTCGTTGTTTTTTGTGTTTTATGGCCGTTTTTATTAGCCATTGCCCACGGTTTTGGGGTTCCAGGCTGATTTAAATGTTTGAGAGTTATGCCCAAAAACTAATATTTTTTTCGATTTATGGATGTTTTCATGAGTAATTCCCATTGTTATGGGTTCCTGGGCGATTTTGAACGATAGTAAGGCCCGATTGATGTTTGAGGGCATGACAAAGAACTCGTTGTTTTCATGTTCTATGGTCGTTTTCATCAGCTATTAGCCATAGTTTTTGGGTTCCGGGGCGATTTAACTGTTTGAGAGGTATGACCAAAAAATCGTCGTTTTCGCGTTTTATGACCGTTTCATGAGCTATGGCCCATAGTTTTGGGATTACAGGATGATTTACGTGTTTGCGAGGTATGACGAAAAACTCGTGGTTTTTTTCGTTTTATGTTCGTTTTCATGAGCTATTGCCCACGGTTTTGGGGATTCCAGGCCGATTTAAATGTTTGAGAGTCATGCCCAAAACTCATATTTTTTGCATTTTATGGACATTTTCATGAGTTATTCCCATAGTTTTAGGGTTCCAGGGAGATTTAGAACGATAGTAAGGCCCGATAGATGTTTGAGGGCATGACCAAGAACTCGTCGTTTCATCAGCTATTACCCACAGTTTTGGGGTTCCAGGACGATTTATCTGGTTGAGAGGTATGAGCCAAACAATTCGTCGTTTTTGCGTTGTATGGCCGATTTGATGAGCTATTGACCATAATTTTGGGGTTCTAGGGCGATTTACATGTTTCAGAGTTATGACCAAAAACTCGTATTTTTTGCGTTTTATGCACATTATCATGAGTTTTTGCCTACAGTTTGGGGTTCCAGAGCGATTTACAACAACCGTAAGGCCCGATACATTTTTGGAGCATCACCAAGAACTACTCGTTCTCGTTTTTATGGCCGTTTTCATGAGTTATTGCCCATATTTTGGGGTTCCAGGGGGCTTTGCATGGCTAGCAAGACCCGATACATGTTTGACAGATATCACCAAAAACTAGTCGTTTTCGCGTTTTATGACCGTTTCATGAGCTATGGCCCATAGCTTTGGGGTTCCAGGGTGATTTACATGTTTGAGAGGTATGAAGAAAAATTCGTTGTTTTTTGCGTTTTATGGCCGTTTTCATGAGATATTGCTCATAGTTTTGGGGTTCCATACCGATTTAAATGTTTGAGAGTTATGACCAAAACTCATGTTTTTTTGCATTTTATAGACGTTTCCATTAGTTATTCCCCATAGTTTTGGGGTTCTAGGGCGATTTACAACGAAAATAATAAACGATACATGTTTGACGGCATGACCAAAAACTCGTAGTTTTCTGTTTTATGGCCGTTTTCATGTTTTATTCTCCATAATATTGGTGTTATAGGGGATATGCATGACCCGTAAGACCGAATAAATCTTTGAGAATTATGACCAAAAACTCATCGGTTTCACGTCTTATGGCCGTTTTCATTAGTTATTGCCCATAGTTTTGGGGTTCTAGGGCGATTTACAATGATCTTAATAAACGATACATGTTTGACAGCATCACCAAAAAATCACCATTTTCGTGTTTTATGGACGTTTTCATGAGCTATTGCCGACAGTTTTGGGGTTCCAGGACGTTTTACATGTTTGAGAGGTATGAACAAAATTCTTCAATTTTGCGTTTTATGGCCGTTTTCATGAGCCATTTCCACATAGCTTGAGGGTTCCAGAGCGATTTACATGTTTGAGAGGTATGGCGAAAATCTCGTTGTTTTTTGTGTTTTATGGCCGTTTTTATTAGCCATTGCCCACGGTTTTGGGTTCCAGGCTGATTTAAATGTTTGAGAGTTATGCCCAAAAACTAATATTTTTTCGATTTATGGATGTTTTCATGAGTAATTCCCCATTGTTATGGGTTCCTGGGCGATTTTGAACGATAGTAAGGCCCGATTGATGTTTGAGGGCATGACAAAGAACTTGTTGTTTTCATGTTTATGGTCGTTTTCATCAGCTATTAGCCATAGTTTTTGGGTTCCGGGGCGATTTAACTGTTTGAGAGGTATGACCAAAAAATCGTCGTTTTCGCGTTTTATGACCGTTTCATGAGCTATGGCCCATAGTTTTGGGATTACAGGATGATTTACGTGTTTGCGAGGTATGGCAAAAAACTCGTGGTTTTTTTCATTTTATGTTTGTTTTCATGAGCCATTGCCCACGGTTTTGGGATTCCAGGCCGGTTTAAATGTTTGAGAGTCATGCCCAAACTCATATTTTTTGCGTTTTATGGACATTTTCATGAGTTATTCCCCAAAGTTTTAGGGTTCCAGGGAGATTTAGAACGATAGTAAGGCCCAATAGATGTTTGAGGGCATGACCAAGAACTCGTCGTTTCATCAGCTATTACCCACAGTTTTGGGGTTCCAGGACGATTTATCTGGTTGAGAGGTATGACCAAACAATTCGTCGTTTTTTGCGTTGTATGGCCGATTTGATGAGCTATTGACCATAATTTTGGGGTTCTAGGGCGATTTACATGTTTCAGAGTTATGACCAAAAACTCGTATTTTTTGCGTTTTATGCACATTATCATGAGTTTTTGCCTACAGTTTGGGGTTCCAGAGCGATTTACAACAACCGTAAGGCCCGATACATTTTTGGAGCATCACCAAGAACTACTCGTTCTCGTTTTTATGGCCGTTTTCATGAGTTATTGCCCATATTTTGGGGTTCCAGGGGGCTTTGCATGGCTAGCAAGACCCGATACATGTTTGACAGATATCACCAAAAACTAGTCGTTTTCGCGTTTTATGACCGTTTCATGAGCTATGGCCCATAGCTTTGGGGTTCCAGGGTGATTTACATGTTTGAGAGGTATGAAGAAAAATTCGTTGTTTTTGCGTTTTATGCCGTTTTCATGAGATATTGCCCATAGTTTTGGGGTTCCATACCGATTTAAATGTTTGAGAGTTATGACCAAAACTCATTTTTTGCATTTTATGGACGTTTCCATTACTTATTCCCCATAGTTTTGGGGTTCTAGGGCGATTTACAACGAAATAAAAAACGATACATGTTTGACGGCATGACCAAAAACTCGTAGTTTTCTGTTTTATGGCCGTTTTCATGTTTTATTCTCCATAATATTGGTGTTATAGGGGGATATGCATGACCCGTAAGACCGAATACATCTTTGAGAATTATGACCAAAACTCATCGGTTTCACGTCTTATGGCCGTTTTCATTAGTTATTGCCCATAGTTTTGGGGTTCTAGGGCGATTTACAATGATCTTAATAAACGATACATGTTTGACAGCATCACCAAAAAATCACCATTTTCGTGTTTTATGGACGTTTTCATGAGCTATTGCCGACAGTTTTGGGGTTCCAGGACGTTTTACATGTTTGAGAGGTATGACTAAAAATTCTTCAATTTTGCGTTTTATGGCCGTTTTCATGAGCCATTTCACATAGCTTGAGGGTTCCAGAGCGATTTACATGTTTGAGAGGTATGGCGAAAATCTCGTTGTTTTTTGTGTTTTATGGCCGTTTTTTTAGCCATTGCCCACGGTTTTGGGGTTCCAGGCTGATTTAAATGTTTGAGAGTTATGCCCAAAAACTAATATTTTTTCGATTTATGGATGTTTTCATGAGTAATTCCCCATTGTTATGGGTTCCTGGGCGATTTTGAACGATAGTAAGGCCCGATTGATGTTTGAGGGCATGACAAAGAACTTGTTGTTTTCATGTTCTATGGTCGTTTTCATCAGCTATTAGCCATAGTTTTTGGGTTCCGGGGCGATTTAACTGTTTGAGAGGTATGACCAAAAAATCGTCGTTTTCGCGTTTTATGACCGTTTCATGAGCTATGGCCCATAGTTTTGGGATTACAGGATGATTTACGTGTTTGCGAGGTATGACGAAAAACTCGTGGTTTTTTCGTTTTATGTTCGTTTTCATGAGCTATTGCCCACGGTTTTGGGATTCCAGGCCGATTTAAATGTTTGAGAGTCATGCCCAAAACTCATATTTTTTGCGTTTTATGGACATTTTCATGAGTTATTCCCCATAGTTTTAGGGTTCCAGGTAGATTTAGAACGATAGTAAGGCCCGATAGATGTTTGAGGGCATGACCAAGAACTCGTCGTTTCATCAGCTATTACCCACAGTTTTGGGGTTCCAGGACGATTTATCTGGTTGAGAGGTATGAGCAAACAATTCGTCGTTTTTGCGTTGTATGGCCGATTTGATGAGCTATTGACCATAATTTTGGGGTTCTAGGGCGATTTACATGTTTCAGAGTTAGTTATGACCAAAAACTCGTATTTTTGCGTTTTATGCACATTATCATGAGTTTTTGCCTACAGTTTGGGGTTCCAGAGCGATTTACAACAACCGTAAGGCCCGATACATTTTTTGGAGCATCACCAAGAACTACTCGTTCTCGTTTTTATGGCCGTTTTCATGAGTTATTGCCCATATTTTGGGGTTCCAGGGGGCTTTGCATGGCTAGCAAGACCCGATACATGTTTGACAGATATCACCAAAAACTAGTCGTTTTCGCGTTTTATGACCGTTTCATGAGCTATGGCCCATAGCTTTGGGGTTCCAGGGTGATTTACATGTTTGAGAGGTATGAAGAAAATTCGTTGTTTTTGCGTTTTATGGCCGTTTTCATGAGATATTGCTCATAGTTTTGGGGTTCCATACCGATTTAAATGTTTGAGAGTTATGACAAAACTCATGTTTTTGCATTTTATGGACGTTTCCATTACTTATTCCCCATAGTTTTGGGGTTCTAGGGCGATTTACAACGAAAAAATAAACGATACATGTTTGACGGCATGACCAAAAACTCGTATTTTTCTGTTTTATGGCCGTTTTCATGATTTATTCTCCATAATATTGGTGTTATAGGGGGATATGCATGACCCGTAAGACCGAATACATCTTTGAGAATTATGACCAAAAACTCATCGGTTTCACGTCTTATGGCCGTTTTCATTAGTTATTGCCCATAGTTTGGGGTTCTAGGGCGATTTACAATGATCTTAATAAACGATACATGTTTGACAGCATCACCAAAAAATCACCATTTTCGTGTTTTATGGACGTTTTCATGAGCTATTGCCGACAGTTTTGGGGTTCCAGGACGTTTTACATGTTGAGAGGTATGACTAAAAATTCTTCAATTTTGCGTTTTATGGCCGTTTTCATGAGCCATTTCACATAGCTTGAGGGTTCCAGAGCGATTTCATGTTTGAGAGGTATGGCGAAAATCTCTTTGTTTTTTGTGTTTTATGGCCGTTTTTATTAGCCATTGCCCACGGTTTTGGGTTCCAGGCTGATTTAAATGTTTGAGAGTTATGCCCAAAAACTAATATTTTTTCGATTTATGGATGTTTTCATGAGTAATTCCCCATTGTTATGGGTTCCTGGGCGATTTTGAACGATAGTAAGGCCCGATTGATGTTTGAGGGCATGACAAAGAACTTGTTGTTTTCATGTTCTATGGTCGTTTTCATCAGCTATTAGCCATAGTTTTTGGGTTCCGGGGCGATTTAACTATTTGAGAGGTATGACCAAAAAATCGTCGTTTTCGCGTTTTATGACCGTTTCATGAGCTATGGCCCATAGTTTTGGGATTACAGGATGATTTACGTGTTTGCGAGGTATGACGAAAAACTCGTGGTTTTTTTCGTTTTATGTTCGTTTTCATGAGCTATTGCCCACGGTTTTGGGATTCCAGGCCGATTTAAATGTTTGAGAGTCATGCCCAAAACTCATATTTTTTGCGTTTTATGGACATTTTCATGAGTTATTCCCATAGTTTTAGGGTTCCAGGTAGATTTAGAACGATAGTAAGGCCCGATAGATGTTTGAGGGCATGACCAAGAACTCGTCGTTTCATCAGCTATTACCCACAGTTTTGGGGTTCCAGGACGATTTATCTGGTTGAGAGGTATGAGCAAACAATTCGTCGTTTTTGCGTTGTATGGCCGATTTATGAGCTATTGACCATAATTTTGGGTTCTAGGGCGATTTACATGTTTCAGAGTTATGACCAAAAACTCGTATTTTTTGCGTTTTATGCACATTATCATGAGTTTTTGCCTACAGTTTGGGGTTCCAGAGCGATTTACAACAACCGTAAGGCCCGATACATTTTTTGGAGCATCACCAAGAACTACTCGTTCTCGTTTTTATGGCCGTTTTCATGAGTTATTGCCCATATTTTGGGGTTCCAGGGGGCTCTGCATGGCTAGCAAGACCCGATACATGTTTGACAGATATCACCAAAAACTAGTCGTTTTCGCGTTTTATGACCGTTTCATGAGCTATGGCCCATAGCTTTGGGTTCCAGGGTGATTTACATGTTTGAGAGGTATGAAGAAAAATTCGTTGTTTTTGCGTTTTATGGCCGTTTTCATGAGATATTGCTCATAGTTTTGGGGTTCCATACCGATTTAAATGTTTGAGAGTTATGACCAAAACTCATGTTTTTGCATTTTATGGACGTTTCCATTACTTATTCCCCATAGTTTTGGGGTTCTAGGGCGATTTACAACGAAATAAAAAACGATACATGTTTGACGGCATGACCAAAAACTCGTAGTTTTCTGTTTTATGGCCGTTTTCATGTTTTATTCTCCATAATATTGGTGTTATAGGGGGATATGCATGACCCGTAAGACCGAATACATCTTTGAGAATTATGACCAAAAACTCATCGGTTTCACGTCTTATGGCCGTTTTCATTAGTTATTGCCCATAGTTTTGGGGTTCTAGGGCGATTTACAATGATCTTAATAAACGATACATGTTTGACAGCATCACCAAAAAATCACCATTTTCGTGTTTTATGGACGTTTTCATGAGCTATTGCCGACAGTTTTGGGGTTCCAGGACGTTTTACATGTTTGAGAGGTATGACCAAAAATTCTTCAATTTTGCGTTTTATGGCCGTTTTCATGAGCCATTTCACATAGCTTGAGGGTTCCAGAGCGATTTACATGTTTGAGAGGTATGGCGAAAATCTCGTTGTTTTTGTGTTTTATGGCCGTTTTATTAGCCATTGCCCACGGTTTTGGGGTTCCAGGCTGATTTAAATGTTTGAGAGTTATGCCCAAAAACTATATTTTTTCGATTTATGGATGTTTTCATGAGTAATTCCCCATTGTTATGGGTTCCTGGGCGATTTTGAACGATAGTAAGGCCCGATTGATGTTTGAGGGCATGACAAAGAACTTGTTGTTTTCATGTTCTATGGTCGTTTTCATCAGCTATTAGCCATAGTTTTTGGGTTCCGGGGCGATTTAACTGTTTGAGAGGTATGACCAAAAAATCGTCGTTTTCGCGTTTTATGACCGTTTCATGAGCTATGGCCCATAGTTTTGGGATTACAGGATGATTTACGTGTTTGCGAGGTATGACGAAAAACTCGTGGTTTTTTTCGTTTTATGTTCGTTTTCATGAGCTATTGCCCACGGTTTTGGGATTCCAGGCCGATTTAAATGTTTGAGAGTCATGCCCAAAACTCATATTTTTTGCGTTTTATGGACATTTTCATGAGTTATTCCCATAGTTTTAGGGTTCCAGGTAGATTTAGAACGATAGTAAGGCCCGATAGATGTTTGAGGGCATGACCAAGAACTCGTCGTTTCATCAGCTATTACCCACAGTTTTGGGGTTCCAGGACGTTTTACTGTTTGAGAGGTATGACCAAACAATTCGTCGTTTTTGCGTTGTATGGCCGATTTGATGAGCTATTGACCATAATTTTGGGTTCTAGGGCGATTTACATGTTTCAGAGTTATGACCAAAAACTCGTATTTTTTGCGTTTTATGCACATTATCATGAGTTTTTGCCTACAGTTTGGGGTTCCAGAGCGATTTACAACAACCGTAAGGCCCGATACATTTTTGGAGCATCACCAAGAACTACTCGTTCTCGTTTTTATGGCCGTTTTCATGAGTTATTGCCCATATTTTGGGGTTCCAGGGGGCTCTGCATGGCTAGCAAGACCCGATACATGTTTGAGTAGTCGTTTTCGCGTTTTATGACCGTTTCATGAGCTATGGCCCATAGCTTTGGGGTTCCAGGGTGAGTTTGAGAGGTAAGAAGAAACATTCGTTGTTTTTGCGTTTTATGGCCGTTTTCATGAGATATTGCTCATAGTTTTGGGGTTCCATACCGATTTAAATGTTTGAGAGTTATGACCAAAACTCATGTTTTTGCATTTTATGGACGTTTCCATTACTTATTCCCCATAGTTTTGGGGTTCTAGGGCGATTTACAACGAAAATAATAAACGATACATGTATGACGGCATGACCAAAAACTCGTAGTTTTCTGTTTTATGGCCGTTTTCATGTTTTATTCGCCATAATATTGGTGTTATAGGGGGATATGCATGACCCGTAAGACCGAATACATCTTTGAGAATTATGACCAAAAACTCATCGGTTTCACATCTTATGGCCGTTTTCATTAGTTATTGCCCATAGTTTTGGGGTTCTAGGGCGATTTACAATGATCTTAATAAACGATACATGTTTGACAGCATCACCAAAAAATCACCATTTTCGTGTTTTATGGACGTTTTCATGAGCTATTGCCGACAGTTTTGGGGTTCCAGGACGTTTTACATGTTTGAGAGGTATGACTAAAAATTCTTCAATTTTGCGTTTTATGGCCGTTTTCATGAGCCATTTCACATAGCTTGAGGGTTCCAGAGCGATTTACATGTTTGAGAGGTATGGCGAAAATCTCTTGTTTTTTGTGTTTTATGGCCGTTTTTATTAGCCATTGCCCACGGTTTTGGGGTTCCAGGCTGATTTAAATGTTTGAGAGTTATGCCCAAAAACTAATATTTTTTCGATTTATGGATGTTTTCATGAGTAATTCCCCATTGTTATGGGTTCCTGGGCGATTTTGAACGATAGTAAGGCCCGATTGATGTTTGAGGGCATGACAAAGAACTGTTGTTTTCATGTTCTATGGTCATTTTCATCAGCTATTAGCCATAGTTTTTGGGTTCCGGGGCGATTTAACTATTTGAGAGGTATGACCAAAAAATCGTCGTTTTCGCGTTTTATGACCGTTTCATGAGCTATGGCCCATAGTTTTGGGATTACAGGATGATTTACGTGTTTGCGAGGTATGACGAAAAACTCGTGGTTTTTTTCGTTTTATGTTCGTTTTCATAAGCTATTGCCCACGGTTTTGGGATTCCAGGCCGATTTAAATGTTTGAGAGTCATGCCCAAAACTCATATTTTTTGCGTTTTATGGACATTTTCATGAGTTATTCCCATAGTTTTAGGGTTCCAGGTAGATTTAGAACGATAGTAAGGCCCGATAGATGTTTGAGGGCATGACCAAGAACTCGTCGTTTCATCAGCTATTACCCACAGTTTTGGGGTTCCAGGATGTTTTACATGTTTTAGAGGTATGACCAAACAATTCGTCATTTTTGCGTTGTATGGCCGATTTGATGAGCTATTGACCATAATTTTGGGGTTCTAGGGCGATTTACATGTTTCAGAGTTATGACCAAAAACTCGTATTTTTTGCGTTTTATGCACATTATCATGAGTTTTTGCCTATAGTTTGGGGTTCCAGAGCGATTTACAACAACCGAAAGGCCCGATACATTTTTTGGAGCATCACCAAGAACTACTCGTTCTCGTTTTTATGGCCGTTTTCATGAGTTATTGCCCATATTTTGGGGTTCCAGGGGGCTCTGCATGGCTAGCAAGACCCGATACATGTTTGAGTAGTCGTTTTCGCGTTTTATGACCGTTTCATGAGCTATGGCCCATAGCTTTGGGGTTCCAGGGTGATTTACATGTTTGAGAGGTAAGAAGAAAAATTCGTTGTTTTTGCGTTTTATGGCCGTTTCATGAGATATTGCTCATAGTTTTGGGGTTCCATACCGATTTAAATGTTTGAGAGTTATGACCAAAACTCATGTTTTTGCATTTTATGGACGTTTCCATTACTTATTCCCCATAGTTTTGGGGTTCTAGGGCGATTTACAACGAAAATAATAAACGATACATGTTTGACGGCATGACCAAAAACTCGTAGTTTTCTGTTTTATGGCCGTTTTCATGTTTTATTCTCCATAATATTGGTGTTATAGGGGGATATGCATGACCCGTAAGACCGAATACATCTTTGAGAATTATGACCAAAAACTCATCGGTTTCACATCTTATGGCCGTTTTCATTAGTTATTGCCCATAGTTTTGGGGTTCTAGGGCGATTTACAATGATCTTAATAAACGATACATGTTTGACAGCATCACCAAAAAATCACCATTTTCGTGTTTTATGGACGTTTTCATGAGCTATTGCCGACAGTTTTGGGGTTCCAGGACGTTTTACATGTTTGAGAGGTATGACCAAAAATTCTTCAATTTTGCGTTTTATGGCCGTTTTCATGAGCCATTTCACATAGCTTGAGGGTTCCAGAGCGATTTACATGTTTGAGAGGTATGGCGAAAATCTCTTTGTTTTTTGTGTTTTATGGCCGTTTTATTAGCCATTGCCCACGGTTTTGGGGTTCCAGGCTGATTTAAATGTTTGAGAGTTATGCCCAAAAACTAATATTTTTTCGATTTATGGATGTTTTCATGAGTAATTCCCCATTGTTATGGGTTCCTGGGCGATTTTGAACGATAGTAAGGCCCGATTGATGTTTGAGGGCATGACAAAGAACTTGTTGTTTTCATGTTCGATGGTCATTTTCATCAGCTATTAGCCATAGTTTTTGGGTTCCGGGGCGATTTAACTATTTGAGAGGTATGACCAAAAAATCGTCGTTTTCGCGTTTTATGACCGTTTCATGAGCTATGGCCCATAGTTTTGGGATTACAGGATGATTTACGTGTTTGCGAGGTATGACGAAAAACTCGTGGTTTTTTTCGTTTTATGTTCGTTTTCATAAGCTATTGCCCACGGTTTTGGGATTCCAGGCCGATTTAAATGTTTGAGAGTCATGCCCAAAACTCATATTTTTTGCGTTTTATGGACATTTTCATGAGTTATTCCCGATAGTTTTAGGGTTCCAGGTAGATTTAGAACGATAGTAAGGCCCGATAGATGTTTCAGGGCATGACCAAGAACTCGTCGTTTCATCAGCTATTACCCACAGTTTTGGGGTTCCAGGATGTTTTACATGTTTTAGAGGTATGACCAAACAATTCGTCATTTTTGCGTTGTATGGCCGATTTGATGAGCTATTGACCATAATTTTGGGGTTCTAGGGCGATTTACATGTTTCAGAGTTATGACCAAAAACTCGTATTTTTTGCGTTTTATGCACATTATCATGAGTTTTTGCCTATAGTTTGGGGTTCGAGAGCGATTTACAACAACCGTAAGGCCCGATACATTTTTTGGAGCATCACCAAGAACTACTCGTTCTCGTTTTTATGGCCGTTTTCATGAGTTATTGCCCATATTTTGGGGTTCCTGGGGGCTCTGCATGGCTAGCAAGACCCGATACATGTTTGAGTAGTCGTTTTCGCGTTTTATGACCGTTTCATGAGCTATGGCCCATAGCTTTGGGGTTCCAGGGTGATTTACATGTTTGAGAGGTAAGAAGAAACATTCGTTGTTTTTGCGTTTTATGGCCGTTTTCATGAGATATTGCTCATAGTTTTGGGGTTCCATACCGATTTAAATGTTTGAGAGTTATGACCAAAACTCATGTTTTTGCATTTTATGGACGTTTCCATTACTTATTCCCCATAGTTTTGGGGTTCTAGGGCGATTTACAACGAAAATAATAAACGATACATGTATGACGGCATGACCAAAAACTCGTAGTTTTCTGTTTTATGGCCGTTTTCATGTTTTATTCGCCATAATATTGGTGTTATAGGGGGATATGCATGACCCGTAAGACCGAATACATCTTTGAGAATTATGACCAAAAACTCATCGGTTTCACATCTTATGGCCGTTTTCATTAGTTATTGCCCATAGTTTTGGGGTTCTAGGGCGATTTACAATGATCTTAATAAACGATACATGTTTGACAGCATCACCAAAAAATCACCATTTTCGTGTTTTATGGACGTTTTCATGAGCTATTGCCGACAGTTTTGGGGTTCCAGGACGTTTTACATGTTTGAGAGGTATGACCAAAAATTCTTCAATTTTGCGTTTTATGGCCGTTTTCATGAGCCATTTCACATAGCTTGAGGGTTCCAGAGCGATTTACATGTTTGAGAGGTATGGCGAAAATCTCTTTGTTTTTTGTGTTTTATGGCCGTTTTTATTAGCCATTGCCCACGGTTTTGGGGTTCCAGGCTGATTTAAATGTTTGAGAGTTATGCCCAAAAACTAATATTTTTTCGATTTATGGATGTTTTCATGAGTAATTCCCCATTGTTATGGGTTCCTGGGCGATTTTGAACGATAGTAAGGCCCGATTGATGTTTGAGGGCATGACAAAGAACTTGTTGTTTTCATGTTCTATGGTCATTTTCATCAGCTATTAGCCATAGTTTTTGGGTTCCGGGGCGATTTAACTATTTGAGAGGTATGACCAAAAAATCGTCGTTTTCGCGTTTTATGACCGTTTCATGAGCTATGGCCCATAGTTTTGGGATTACAGGATGATTTACGTGTTTGCGAGGTATGACGAAAAACTCGCGGTTTTTTTCGTTTTATGTTCGTTTTCATGAGCTATTGCCCACGGTTTTGGGATTCCAGGCCGATTTAAATGTTTGAGAGTCATGCCCAAAACTCATATTTTTTGCATTTTATGGACATTTTCATGAGTTATTCCCCATAGTTTTAGGGTTCTAGGTAGATTTAGAACGATAGTAAGGCCCGATAGATGTTTGAGGGCATGACCAAGAACTCGTCGTTTCATCAGCTATTACCCACAGTTTTGGGCTTCCAGGACGATTTATCTGGTTGAGAAGTATGAGCAAACAATTCATCGTTTTTGCGTTGTATGGCCGTTTTCATGAGCTATTGACCATAATTTTGGAGTTCTAGGGCGATCTACATGATTCAGAGTTATGACCAAAAACTCGTATTTTTGCGTTTTATGCCCATTTTCATGAGTTTTTGCCTACAGTTTGGGGTTCCAGAGCGATTTACAACAACCGTAAGGCCCGATACATTTTTCGGAGCATCACCAAGAACTACTCGTTCTCGTTTTTTTGGCCGTTTTCATGAGTTATTGCCCATATTTTGGGGTTCCAGGGGGTTTTGCATGGCTAGCAAGACGCGATACATGTTTGACAGATATCACCAAAAACTAGTCGTTTTCACGTTTTATGACCGTTTCATGAGCTATGGCCCATAACTTTGGGGTTCCAGGGCGATTTACATGTTTGAGAGGCATGAAGAAAAATTCGTTGTTTTTGCGTTTTATGGCCGTTTTCATGAGATATTATCCATAGTTTTAGGGTTCCATACCGATTTAAATGTTTGAGAGTTATGACCAAAACTCATATTTTTTTGCATTTTATGGACGTTTCCATTACTTATTCCCCATAGTTTTGGGGTTCTAGGGCGATTTACAACGACAATAATAAACGATACATGTTTGACGGCATGACCAAAAACTCGTAGTTTTCTGTTTTATGGTCGTTTTCATGATTTATTCTTCATAATATTGGTGTTATAGGGGGATATGCATGACCCGTAAGACCGAATACATCTTTGAGAATTATGACCAAAAACTCATCGGTTTCACATCTTATGGCTGTTTTCATTAGTTATTGACCATAGTTTTGGGGTTCCTGGGCGATTTACAATGATCTTAATAAACGATACATGTTTGATAGCGTCACCAAAAAATCACCATTTTCGTGTTTTATGGACGTTTTCATGAGCTATTGCCGACAGTTTTGGGGTTCCAGGATGTTTTACATGTTCGAGAGGTATGACAAAACAATTCGTCGTTTTTGCGTTGTATGGCCTTTTGATGAGCTATTGACCATAATTTTGGGCTTCTAGGGCGATTTACATGTTTCAGAGTTATGACCAAAAACTCGTATTTTTTGCATTTTATGCACATTATCATGAGTTTTTGCCTACAGTTTGGGGTTCCAAAGCGATTTACAACAACCATAATGCCCGATACATTTTTTGGAGCATCACCAAGAACTACTCGTTCTCGTTTTTATGGCCGTTTTCATGAGTTATTGCCCATATTTTGGGGTTCCAGGGGGTTCTGCTTTGCTAGCAAGACCCGATACATGTTTGACCGATATCACCAAAAACTAGTCGTTTTCGCATTTTATGACCATTTCATGAGCTATGGCCCATAGCTTTGGGGTTCCAGTGTGATTTACATGTTTGAGAGGTATGAACAAAAATTCGTTGTTTTTGCATTTTATGGCCGTTTTCATGAGATATTGCTCATAGTTTTGGGGTTCCATACCGATTTAAATGTTTGAGAGTTATGACCAAAACTCATGTTTTTGCATTTTATGGACGTTTCATTACTTATTCCCCATAGTTTTGGGGTTCTAGGGCGATTTACAACGAAAATAATAAACGATACATGTTTGACGGCATGACCAAAAACTCGTAGTTTTCTGTTTTATGGCCGTTTTCATGTTTTATTCTCCATAATATTGGTGTTATTATAGGGGGATATGCATGACCCGTAAGACCGAATACATCTTTGATAATTATGACCAAAAACTCATCGGTTTCACGTCTTATGGCCGTTTTCATTAGTTATTGCCCATAGTTTGGGGGGTTCTAGGGCGATTTACAATGATCTTAATAAACGATACATGTTTGACAGCATCACCGAAAAATCACCATTTTCTTGTTTTATGGACGTTTTCATGAGATGTTGCCGACAGTTTTGGGGTTCCAGGACGTTTTACATGTTTGAGAGGTATGACCAAAAATTCGTCGTTTTTGCGTTTTATGGCCGTTTTCATGAGCCATTGCCCATAGCTTGAGGGTTCTAGAGCGATTTAGATATTTGAGAGGTATGACGAAAATCTCGTTGTTTCTTGTGTTTTATGGCCGTTTTCATTAGCTATTGCCCACGGTTTTAGGGTTCCAGGCCGATTTTAATGTTTGAGAGTTATGCCCAAAAAATAATAATTTTTTTGATTTATGGATGTTTTCATGAGTAATTCCCCATTGTTATGGGGTTCCTGGGCGATTTTGAACGATAGTAAGGCCCGATTGATGTTTGAGGGCATGACAAAGAACTCGTTGTGTTAATGTTTTATGGTCATTTTCATCAGCTATTATCCATAGTTTTTGGGTTCCGAGACGACTTAACTGTTTGAGAGGTATGAACAAAAAATCATAGTTTTCGCGTTTTATGACCATTTCATGAGCTATGGCCCATAGTTTTGGGATTATAGGATGATTTACGTGTTTGCGAGGTATGACAAAAAACTCGTGGTTTTTTTTGTTTTATGTTTGTTTTCATGAGCTATTGCCTACGGCTTTGGGGTTCCAGGCCGATTTAAATGTTTGAGAGTCATGCCCAAAACTCATATTTTTTGCGTTTTATGGACATTTTCATGAGTTATTCGCCATAGTTTTAGGGTTCCAGGGAGATTTAGAACGATATTAAAGCCCGATAGATGTTTGAGGGCATGACCAAGAACTCGTCGTTTCATCAGCTATTACCCACAGTTTTGGGGTTCCAGGACGATTTATCTGGTTGAGAGGTATGACCAAACAATTCGTCGTTTTTGCGTTGTATGGACGTTTTCATGAGCTATTGACCATAATTTTGGGGTTCTAGGGCGATTTGCATGTTTCAGATTTATGACCAAAACTCGTATTTTTTGCGTTTTATGCACATTATTATCAGTTTTTTCCTACAGGTTGGGGTTCCAGAGCGATTTACAACCACCGTAAGGCCCGATACATTTTTCGGAGCATCACCAAGAACTACTCGTTCTCGTTTTTTATGGCCGTTTTCATGAGTTATTGCCCATATTTTGGGGTTCCAGGGGGTTTTGCATGGCTAGCAAGACGCGATACATGTTTGACAGATATCACCAAAAACTAGTCGTTTTCACGTTTTATGACCGTTTCATGAGCTATGGCCCATAACTTTGGGGTTCCAGGGCGATTTACATGTTTGAGAGGCATGAAGAAAAATTCGTTGTTTTTGCGTTTTATGGCCGTTTTCATGAGATATTATCCATAGTTTTAGGGTTCCATACCGATTTAAATGTTTGAGAGTTATGCCCAAAACTCATATTTTTTTGCATTTTATGGACGTTTCCATTACTTATTCCCCATAGTTTTGGGGTTCTAGGGCGATTTACAACGACAATAATAAACGATACATGTTTGACGGCATGACCAAAAACTCGTAGTTTTCTGTTTTATGGCCGTTTTCATGATTTATTCTCCATAATATTGGTGTTATAGGGGGATATGCATGACCCGTAAGACCGAATACATCTTTGAGAATTATGACCAAAAACTCATCGGTTTCACATCTTATGGCTATTTTCATTAGTTATTGACCATAGTTTTGGGGTTCCTGGGCGATTTACAATGATCTTAATAAACGATACATGTTTGATAGCATCACCAAAAAATCACCATTTTCGTGTTTTATGGACGTTTTCATGAGCTATTGCCGACAGTTTTGGGGTTCCAGGATGTTTTACATGTTCGAGAGGTATGACCAAACAATTCGTCGTTTTTGCGTTGTATGGCCGTTTTGATGAGCTATTGACCATAATTTTGGGCTTCTAGGGCGATTTACATGTTTCAGAGTTATGACCAAAAACTCGTATTTTTTGCATTTTATGCACATTATCATGAGTTTTTGCCTACAGTTTGGGGTTCAAAAGCGATTTACAACAACCATAAGGCCCGATACATTTTTTGGAGCATCACCAAGAACTACTCGTTCTCGTTTTTATGGCCGTTTTCATGAGTTATTGCCCATATTTTGGGGTTCCAGGGGGTTCTGCATGGCTAGCAAGACCCGATACATGTTTGACAGATATCACCAAAAACTAGTCGTTTTCGCGTTTTATGACCATTTCATGAGCTATGGCCCATAGCTTTGGGGTTCCAGGGTGATTTACATGTTTGAGAGGTATGAACAAAAATTCGTTGTTTTTGCATTTTATGGCCGTTTTCATGAGATATTGCTCATAGTTTTGGGGTTCCATACCGATTTAAATGTTTGAGAGTTATGACCAAAACTCATGTTTTTGCATTTTATGGACGTTTCATTACTTATTCCCCATAGTTTTGGGGTTCTAGGGCGATTTACAACGAAAATAATAAACGATACATGTTTGACGGCATGACCAAAAACTCGTAGTTTTCTGTTTTATGGCCATTTTCATGTTTTATTCTCCATAATATTGGTGTTATTATAGGGGGATATGCATGACCCGTAAGACCGAATACATCTTTGATAATTATGACCAAAAACTCATCGGTTTCACGTCTTATGGCCGTTTTCATTAGTTATTGCCCATAGTTTTGGGGTTCTAGGGCGATTTACAATGATCTTAATAAACGATACATGTTTGACAGCATCACCAAAAAATCACCATTTTCGTGTTTTATGGACGTTTTCATGAGCTATTGCCGACAGTTTTGGGGTTCCAGGACGTTTTACATGTTTGAGAGGTATGACCAAAAATTCTTCAATTTTGCGTTTTATGGCCGTTTTCATGAGCCATTTCACATAGCTTGAGGGTTCCAGAGCGATTTACATGTTTGAGAGGTATGGCGAAAATCTCTTTGTTTTTTGTGTTTTATGGCCGTTTTTATTAGCCATTGCCCACGGTTTTGGGGTTCCAGGCTGATTTAAATGTTTGAGAGTTATGCCCAAAAACTAATATTTTTTCGATTTATGGATGTTTTCATGAGTAATTCCCCATTGTTATGGGTTCCTGGGCGATTTTGAACGATAGTAAGGCCCGATTGATGTTTGAGGGCATGACAAAGAACTTGTTGTTTTCATGTTCTATGGTCATTTTCATCAGCTATTAGCCATAGTTTTTGGGTTCCGGGGCGATTTAACTATTTGAGAGGTATGACCAAAAAATCGTCGTTTTCGCGTTTTATGACCGTTTCATGAGCTATGGCCCATAGTTTTGGGATTACAGGATGATTTACGTGTTTGCGAGGTATGACGAAAAACTCGCGGTTTTTTTCGTTTTATGTTCGTTTTCATGAGCTATTGCCCACGGTTTTGGGATTCCAGGCCGATTTAAATGTTTGAGAGTCATGCCCAAAACTCATATTTTTTGCATTTTATGGACATTTTCATGAGTTATTCCCCATAGTTTTAGGGTTCTAGGTAGATTTAGAACGATAGTAAGGCCCGATAGATGTTTGAGGGCATGACCAAGAACTCGTCGTTTCATCAGCTATTACCCACAGTTTTGGGCTTCCAGGACGATTTATCTGGTTGAGAAGTATGAGCAAACAATTCATCGTTTTTGCGTTGTATGGCCGTTTTCATGAGCTATTGACCATAATTTTGGAGTTCTAGGGCGATCTACATGATTCAGAGTTATGACCAAAAACTCGTATTTTTTGCGTTTTATGCCCATTTTCATGAGTTTTTGCCTACAGTTTGGGGTTCCAGAGCGATTTACAACAACCGTAAGGCCCGATACATTTTTCGGAGCATCACCAAGAACTACTCGTTCTCGTTTTTTTGGCCGTTTTCATGAGTTATTGCCCATATTTTGGGGTTCCAGGGGGTTTTGCATGGCTAGCAAGACGCGATACATGTTTGACAGATATCACCAAAAACTAGTCGTTTTCACGTTTTATGACCGTTTCATGAGCTATGGCCCATAACTTTGGGGTTCCAGGGCGATTTACATGTTTGAGAGGCATGAAGAAAAATTCGTTGTTTTTGCGTTTTATGGCCGTTTTCATGAGATATTATCCATAGTTTTAGGGTTCCATACCGATTTAAATGTTTGAGAGTTATGACCAAAACTCATATTTTTTTGCATTTTATGGACGTTTCCATTACTTATTCCCCATAGTTTTGGGGTTCTAGGGCGATTTACAACGACAATAATAAACGATACATGTTTGACGGCATGACCAAAAACTCGTAGTTTTCTGTTTTATGGTCGTTTTCATGATTTATTCTTCATAATATTGGTGTTATAGGGGGATATGCATGACCCGTAAGACCGAATACATCTTTGAGAATTATGACCAAAAACTCATCGGTTTCACATCTTATGGCTGTTTTCATTAGTTATTGACCATAGTTTTGGGGTTCCTGGGCGATTTACAATGATCTTAATAAACGATACATGTTTGATAGCGTCACCAAAAAATCACCATTTTCGTGTTTTATGGACGTTTTCATGAGCTATTGCCGACAGTTTTGGGGTTCCAGGATGTTTTACATGTTCGAGAGGTATGACAAAACAATTCGTCGTTTTTGCGTTGTATGGCCTTTTGATGAGCTATTGACCATAATTTTGGGCTTCTAGGGCGATTTACATGTTTCAGAGTTATGACCAAAAACTCGTATTTTTTGCATTTTATGCACATTATCATGAGTTTTTGCCTACAGTTTGGGGTTCCAAAGCGATTTACAACAACCATAATGCCCGATACATTTTTTGGAGCATCACCAAGAACTACTCGTTCTCGTTTTTATGGCCGTTTTCATGAGTTATTGCCCATATTTTGGGGTTCCAGGGGGTTCTGCTTTGCTAGCAAGACCCGATACATGTTTGACCGATATCACCAAAAACTAGTCGTTTTCGCATTTTATGACCATTTCATGAGCTATGGCCCATAGCTTTGGGGTTCCAGTGTGATTTACATGTTTGAGAGGTATGAACAAAAATTCGTTGTTTTTGCATTTTATGGCCGTTTTCATGAGATATTGCTCATAGTTTTGGGGTTCCATACCGATTTAAATGTTTGAGAGTTATGACCAAAACTCATGTTTTTGCATTTTATGGACGTTTCATTACTTATTCCCCATAGTTTTGGGGTTCTAGGGCGATTTACAACGAAAATAATAAACGATACATGTTTGACGGCATGACCAAAAACTCGTAGTTTTCTGTTTTATGGCCGTTTTCATGTTTTATTCTCCATAATATTGGTGTTATTATAGGGGGATATGCATGACCCGTAAGACCGAATACATCTTTGATAATTATGACCAAAAACTCATCGGTTTCACGTCTTATGGCCGTTTTCATTAGTTATTGCCCATAGTTTGGGGGGTCTAGGGCGATTTACAATGATCTTAATAAACGATACATGTTTGACAGCATCACCGAAAAATCACCATTTTCTTGTTTTATGGACGTTTTCATGAGATGTTGCCGACAGTTTTGGGGTTCCAGGACGTTTTACATGTTTGAGAGGTATGACCAAAAATTCGTCGTTTTTGCGTTTTATGGCCGTTTTCATGAGCCATTGCCCATAGCTTGAGGGTTCTAGAGCGATTTAGATATTTGAGAGGTATGACGAAAATCTCGTTGTTTCTTGTGTTTTATGGCCGTTTTCATTAGCTATTGCCCACGGTTTTAGGGTTCCAGGCCGATTTTAATGTTTGAGAGTTATGCCCAAAAAATAATAATTTTTTTGATTTATGGATGTTTTCATGAGTAATTCCCCATTGTTATGGGGTTCCTGGGCGATTTTGAACGATAGTAAGGCCCGATTGATGTTTGAGGGCATGACAAAGAACTCGTTGTGTTAATGTTTTATGGTCATTTTCATCAGCTATTATCCATAGTTTTTGGGTTCCGAGACGACTTAACTGTTTGAGAGGTATGAACAAAAAATCATAGTTTTCGCGTTTTATGACCATTTCATGAGCTATGGCCCATAGTTTTGGGATTATAGGATGATTTACGTGTTTGCGAGGTATGACAAAAAACTCGTGGTTTTTTTTGTTTTATGTTTGTTTTCATGAGCTATTGCCTACGGCTTTGGGGTTCCAGGCCGATTTAAATGTTTGAGAGTCATGCCCAAAACTCATATTTTTTGCGTTTTATGGACATTTTCATGAGTTATTCGCCATAGTTTTAGGGTTCCAGGGAGATTTAGAACGATATTAAAGCCCGATAGATGTTTGAGGGCATGACCAAGAACTCGTCGTTTCATCAGCTATTACCCACAGTTTTGGGGTTCCAGGACGATTTATCTGGTTGAGAGGTATGACCAAACAATTCGTCGTTTTTGCGTTGTATGGACGTTTTCATGAGCTATTGACCATAATTTTGGGGTTCTAGGGCGATTTGCATGTTTCAGATTTATGACCAAAACTCGTATTTTTTGCGTTTTATGCACATTATTATCAGTTTTTTCCTACAGGTTGGGGTTCCAGAGCGATTTACAACCACCGTAAGGCCCGATACATTTTTCGGAGCATCACCAAGAACTACTCGTTCTCGTTTTTTATGGCCGTTTTCATGAGTTATTGCCCATATTTTGGGGTTCCAGGGGGTTTTGCATGGCTAGCAAGACGCGATACATGTTTGACAGATATCACCAAAAACTAGTCGTTTTCACGTTTTATGACCGTTTCATGAGCTATGGCCCATAACTTTGGGGTTCCAGGGCGATTTACATGTTTGAGAGGCATGAAGAAAAATTCGTTGTTTTTGCGTTTTATGGCCGTTTTCATGAGATATTATCCATAGTTTTAGGGTTCCATACCGATTTAAATGTTTGAGAGTTATGCCCAAAACTCATATTTTTTTGCATTTTATGGACGTTTCCATTACTTATTCCCCATAGTTTTGGGGTTCTAGGGCGATTTACAACGACAATAATAAACGATACATGTTTGACGGCATGACCAAAAACTCGTAGTTTTCTGTTTTATGGCCGTTTTCATGATTTATTCTCCATAATATTGGTGTTATAGGGGGATATGCATGACCCGTAAGACCGAATACATCTTTGAGAATTATGACCAAAAACTCATCGGTTTCACATCTTATGGCTATTTTCATTAGTTATTGACCATAGTTTTGGGGTTCCTGGGCGATTTACAATGATCTTAATAAACGATACATGTTTGATAGCATCACCAAAAAATCACCATTTTCGTGTTTTATGGACGTTTTCATGAGCTATTGCCGACAGTTTTGGGGTTCCAGGATGTTTTACATGTTCGAGAGGTATGACCAAACAATTCGTCGTTTTTGCGTTGTATGGCCGTTTTGATGAGCTATTGACCATAATTTTGGGCTTCTAGGGCGATTTACATGTTTCAGAGTTATGACCAAAAACTCGTATTTTTTGCATTTTATGCACATTATCATGAGTTTTTGCCTACAGTTTGGGGTTCAAAAGCGATTTACAACAACCATAAGGCCCGATACATTTTTTGGAGCATCACCAAGAACTACTCGTTCTCGTTTTTATGGCCGTTTTCATGAGTTATTGCCCATATTTTGGGGTTCCAGGGGGTTCTGCATGGCTAGCAAGACCCGATACATGTTTGACAGATATCACCAAAAACTAGTCGTTTTCGCATTTTATGACCATTTCATGAGCTATGGCCCATAGCTTTGGGGTTCCAGGGTGATTTACATGTTTGAGAGGTATGAACAAAAATTCGTTGTTTTTGCATTTTATGGCCGTTTTCATGAGATATTGCTCATAGTTTTGGGGTTCCATACCGATTTAAATGTTTGAGAGTTATGACCAAAACTCATGTTTTTGCATTTTATGGACGTTTCATTACTTATTCCCCATAGTTTTGGGGTTCTAGGGCGATTTACAACGAAAATAATAAACGATACATGTTTGACGGCATGACCAAAAACTCGTAGTTTTCTGTTTTATGGCCATTTTCATGTTTTATTCTCCATAATATTGGTGTTATTATAGGGGGATATGCATGACCCGTAAGACCGAATACATCTTTGATAATTATGACCAAAAACTCATCGGTTTCACGTCTTATGGCCGTTTTCATTAGTTATTGCCCATAGTTTGGGGGGTTCTAGGGCGATTTACAATGATCTTAATAAACGATACATGTTTGACAGCATCACCGAAAAATCACCATTTTCGTGTTTTATGGACGTTTTCATGAGATGTTGCCGACAGTTTTGGGGTTCCAGGACGTTTTACATGTTTGAGAGGTATGACCAAAAATTCGTCGTTTTTGCGTTTTATGGCCGTTTTCATGAGCCATTGCCCATAGCTTGAGGGTTCTAGAGCGATTTAGATATTTGAGAGGTATGACGAAAATCTCGTTGTTTCTTGTGTTTTATGGCCGTTTTCATTAGCTATTGCCCACGGTTTTAGGGTTCCAGGCCGATTTTAATGTTTGAGAGTTATGCCCAAAAACTAATAATTTTTTTGATTTATGGATGTTTTCATGACTAATTCCCCATTGTTATGGGGTTCCTAGGCGATTTTGAACGATAGTAAGGCCCGATTAATGTTTGAGGGCATGACAAAGAACTCGTTGTTTTAATGTTTTATGGTCATTTTCATCAGCTATTATCCATAGTTTTTGGGTTCCGAGACGACTTAACTGTTTGAGAGGTATGAACAAAAAATCATCGTTTTCGCGTTTTATGACCGTTTCATGAGCTATGGCCCATAGTTTTGGGATTATAGGATGATTTACGTGTTTGCGTGGTATGACAAAAAACTCGTGGTTTTTTTTGTTTTATGTTTGTTTTCATGAGCTATTGCCTACGGTTTTGGGGTTCCAGGCCGATTTAAATGTTTGAGAGTCATGCCCAAAACTCATATTTTTTGCGTTTTATGGACATTTTCATGAGTTATTCGCCATAGTTTTAGGGTTCCAGGGAGATTTAGAACGATAGTAAAGCCCGATAGATGTTTGAGGGCATGACCAAGAACTCGTCGTTTCATCAGCTATTACCCACAGTTTTGGGGTTCCAGGACGATTTATCTGGTTGACAGGTATGACCAAACAATTCGTCGTTTTTGCGTTGTATGGACGTTTTCATGAGCTATTGACCATAATTTTGGGGTTCTAGGGCGATTTGCATGTTTCAGATTTATGACCAAAACTCGTATTTTTTGTGTTTTATGCACATTATCATCAGTTTTTTCCTACAGGTTGGGGTTCCAGAGCGATTTACAACCACCGTAAGGCCCGATACATTTTTCGGAGCATCACCAAGAACTACTCGTTCTCGTTTTTTATGGCCGTTTTCATGAGTTATTGCCCATATTTTGGGGTTCCAGGGGGTTTTGCATGGCTAGCAAGACGCGATACATGTTTGACAGATATCACCAAAAACTAGTCGTTTTCACGTTTTATGACCGTTTCATGAGCTATGGCCCATAGCTTTGGGGTTCCAGGGCGATTTACATGTTTGAGAGGCATGAAGAAAAATTCGTTGTTTTTGCGTTTTATGGCCGTTTTCATGAGATATTATCCATAGTTTTAGGGTTCCATACCGATTTAAATGTTTGAGAGTTATGCCCAAAACTCATATTTTTTTTGCATTTTATGGACGTTTCCATTACTTATTCCCCATAGTTTTGGGGTTCTAGGGCGATTTACAACGACAATAATAAACGATACATGTTTGACGGCATGACCAAAAACTCGTAGTTTTCTGTTTTATGGCCGTTTTCATGATTTATTCTCCATAATATTGGTGTTATAGGGGGATATGCATGACCCGTAAGACCGAATACATCTTTGAGAATTATGACCAAAAACTCATCGGTTTCACATCTTATGGCTGTTTTCATTAGTTATTGACCATAGTTTTGGGGTTCCTGGGCGATTTACAATGATCTTAATAAACGATACATGTTTGATAGCATCACCAAAAAATCACCATTTTCGTGTTTTATGGACGTTTTCATGAGCTATTGCCGACAGTTTTGGGGTTCCAGGATGTTTTACATGTTCGAGACGTATGACCAAACAATTCGTCGTTTTTGCGTTGTGTGGCCGTTTTGACGAGCTATTGACCATAATTTTGGGCTTCTAGGGCGATTTACATGTTTCAGAGTTATGACCAAAAACTCGTATTTTTTGCATTTTATGCACATTATCATGAGTTTTTGCCTACAGTTTGGGGTTCCAAAGCAATTTACAACAACCATAAGGCCCGATACATTTTTTGGAGCATCACCAAGAACTACTCGTTCTGGTTTTTATGGCCGTTTTCATCAGTTATTGCCCATATTTTGGGGTTCCAGGGGGCTCTGCATGGCTAGCAAGACCCGATACATGTTTGACAGATATCACCAAAAACTAGTCGTTTTCGCATTTTATGACCATTTCATGAGCTATGGCCCATAGCTTTGGGGTTCCAGGGTGATTTACATGTTTGAGAGGTATGAACAAAAAATCGTTGTTTTTGCATTTTATGGCCGTTTTCATGAGATATTGCTCATAGTTTTGGGGTTCCATACCGATTTAAATGTTTGAGAGTTATGACCAAAACTCATGTTTTTGCATTTTATGGACGTTTCCATTACTTATTCCCCATAGTTTTGGGGTTCTAGGGCGATTCACAACGGAAATAATAAACGATACATGTTTGACGGCATGACCAAAAACTCGTAGTTTTTTGTTTTATGGCCGTTTTCATGTTTTATTCTCCATAATATTGGTGTTATTATAGGGGGATATGCATGACCCGTAAGACCGAATACATCTTTAAGAATTATGACCAAAAACTCATCGGTTTCACGTCTTATGGCCGTTTTCATTAGTTATTGCCCATAGTTTGGGGGTTCTAGGGCGATTTACAATGATCTTAATAAACGATACATGTTTGACAGCATCACCGAAAAATCACCATTTTCGTGTTTTATGGACGTTTTCATGAGCTATTGCCGACAGTTTTGGGGTTCCAGGATGTTTTACATGTTCGAGAGGTATGACCAAACAATTCGTCGTTTTTGCGTTGTATGGCCGTTTTGATGAGCTATTGACCATAATTTTGGGCTTCTAGGGCGATTTACATGTTTCAGAGTTATGACCAAAAACTCGTATTTTTTGCATTTTATGCACATTATCATGAGTTTTTGCCTACAGTTTGGGGTTCCAAAGCGATTTACAACAACCATAAGGCCCGATACATTTTTTGGAGCATCACCAAGAAATACTCGTTCTCGTTTTTATGGCCGTTTTCATGAGTTATTGCCCATATTTTGGGGTTCCAGGGGGTTCTGCATGGCTAGCAAGACCCGATACATGTTTGACAGATATCACCAAAAACTAGTCGTTTTCGCATTTTATGACCATTTCATGAGCTATGGCCCATAGCTTTGGGGTTCCAGGGTGATTTACATGTTTGAGAGGTATGAACAAAAATTCGTTGTTTTTGCATTTTATGGCCGTTTTCATGAGATATTGCTCATAGTTTTGGGGTTCCATACCGATTTAAATGTTTGAGAGTTATGACCAAAACTCATGTTTTTGCATTTTATGGACGTTTCATTACTTATTCCCCATAGTTTTGGGGTTCTAGGGCGATTTACAACTAAAATAATAAACGATACATGTTTGACGGCATGACCAAAAACTCGTAGTTTTCTGTTTTATGGCCATTTTCATGTTTTATTCTCCATAATATTGGTGTTATTATAGGGGGATATGCATGACCCGTAAGACCGAATACATCTTTGATAATTATGACCAAAAACTCATCGGTTTCACGTCTTATGGCCGTTTTCATTAGTTATTGCCCATAGTTTGGGGGGTTCTAGGGCGATTTACAATGATCTTAATAAACGATACATATTTGACAGCATCACCGAAAAATCACCATTTTCGTGTTTTATGGACGTTTTCATGAGATGTTGCCGACAGTTTTGGGGTTCCAGGACGTTTTACATGTTTGAGAGGTATGACCAAAAATTCGTCGTTTTTGCGTTTTATGGCCGTTTTCATGAGCCATTGCCCATAGCTTGAGGGTTCTAGAGCGATTTAGATATTTGAGAGGTATGACGAAAATCTCGTTGTTTCTTGTGTTTTATGGCCGTTTTCATTAGCTATTGCCCACGGTTTTAGGGTTCCAGGCCGATTTTAATGTTTGAGAGTTATGCCCAAAAACTAATAATTTTTTTGATTTATGGATGTTTTCATGAGTAATTCCCCATTGTTATGGGGTTCCTAGGCGATTTTGAACGATAGTAAGGCCCGATTGATGTTTGAGGGCATGACAAAGAACTCGTTGTTTTAATGTTTTATGGTCATTTTCATCAGCTACTATCCATAGTTTTTGGGTTCCGAGACGACTTAACTGTTTGAGAGGTATGAACAAAAAATCATCGTTTTCGCGTTTTATGACCGTTTCATGAGCTATGGCCCATAGTTTTGGGATTATAGGATGATTTACGTGTTTGCGTGGTATGACAAAAAACTCGTGGTTTTTTTTGTTTTATGTTTGTTATCATGAGCTATTGCCTACGGTTTTGGGGTTCCAGGCCGATTTAAATGTTTGAGAGTCATGCCCAAAACTCATATTTTTTGCGTTTTATGGACATTTTCATGAGTTATTCGCCATAGTTTTAGGGTTCCAGGGAGATTTAGAACGATAGTAAAGCCCGATAGATGTTTGAGGGCATGACCAAGAACTCGTCGTTTCATCAGCTATTACCCACAGTTTTGGGGTTCCAGGACGATTTATCTGGTTGAGAGGTATGACCAAACAATTCGTCGTTTTTGCGTTGTATGGACGTTTTCATGAGCTATTGACCATAATTTTGGGGTTCTAGGGCGATTTGCATGTTTCAGATTTATGACCAAAACTCGTATTTTTTGCGTTTTATGCACATTATCATCAGTTTTTTCCTACAGGTTGGGGTTCCAGAGCGATTTACAACCACCGTAAGGCCCGATACATTTTTCGGAGCATCACCAAGAACTACTCGTTCTCGTTTTTTATGGCCGTTTTCATGAGTTATTGCCCATATTTTGGGGTTCCAGGGGGTTTTGCATGGCTAGCAAGACGCGATACATGTTTGACAGATATCACCAAAAACTAGTCGTTTTCACGTTTTATGACCGTTTCATGAGCTATGGCCTATAGCTTTGGGGTTCCAGGGCGATTTACATGTTTGAGAGGCATGAAGAAAAATTCGTTGTTTTTGCGTTTTATGGCCGTTTTCATGAGATATTATCCATAGTTTTAGGGTTCCATACCGATTTAAATGTTTGAGAGTTATGCCCAAAACTCATATTTTTTTTGCATTTTATGGACGTTTCCATTACTTATTCCCCATAGTTTTGGGGTTCTAGGGCGATTTACAACGACAATAATAAACGATACATGTTTGACGGCATGACCAAAAACTCGTAGTTTTCTGTTTTATGGCCGTTTTCATGATTTATTCTCCATAATATTGGTGTTATAGGGGGATATGCATGACCCGTAAGACCGAATACATCTTTGAGAATTATGACCAAAAACTCATCGGTTTCACATCTTATGGCTGTTTTCATTAGTTATTGACCATAGTTTTGGGGTTCCTGGGCGATTTACAATGATCTTAATAAACGATACATGTTTGATAGCATCACCAAAAAATCACCATTTTCGTGTTTTATGGACGTTTTCATGAGCTATTGCCGACAGTTTTGGGGTTCCAGGATGTTTTACATGTTCGAGACGTATGACCAAACAATTCGTCGTTTTTGCGTTGTATGGCCGTTTTGATGAGCTATTGACCATAATTTTGGGCTTCTAGGGAGATTTACATGTTTCAGAGTTATGACCAAAAACTCGTATTTTTTGCATTTTATGCACATTATCATGAGTTTTTGCCTACAGTTTGGGGTTCCAAAGCAATTTACAACAACCATAAGGCCCGATACATTTTTTGGAGCATCACCAAGAACTACTCGTTCTGGTTTTTATGGCCGTTTTCATCAGTTATTGCCCATATTTTGGGGTTCCAGGGGGCTCTGCATGGCTAGCAAGACCCGATACATGTTTGACAGATATCACCAAAAACTAGTCGTTTTCGCATTTTATGACCATTTCATGAGCTATGGCCCATAGCTTTGGGGTTCCAGGGTGATTTACATGTTTGAGAGGTATCAACAAAAAATCGTTGTTTTTGCATTTTATGGCCGTTTTCATGAGATATTGCTCATAGTTTTGGGGTTCCATACCGATTTAAATGTTTGAGAGTTATGACCAAAACTCATGTTTTTGCATTTTATGGACGTTTCCATTACTTATTCCCCATAGTTTTGGGGTTCTAGGGCGATTTACAACGGAAATAATAAACGATACATGTTTGACGGCATGACCAAAAACTCGTAGTTTTTTGTTTTATGGCCGTTTTCATGTTTTATTCTCCATAATATTGGTGTTATTATAGGGGGATATGCATGACCCGTAAGACCGAATACATCTTTGAGAATTATGACCAAAAACTCATCGGTTTCACGTCTTATGGCCGTTTTCATTAGTTATTGCCCATAGTTTGGGGGTTCTAGGGCGATTTACAATGATCTTAATAAACGATACATGTTTGACAGCATCACCGAAAATCACCATTTTCGTGTTTTATGGACGTTTTCATGAGATGTTGCCGACAGTTTTGGGGTTCCAGGACGTTTTACATGTTTGAGAGGTATGACCAAAAATTCGTCGTTTTTGCGTTTTATGGCCGTTTCATGAGCCATTGCCCATAGCTTGAGGGTTCTAGAGCGATTTAGATATTTGAGAGGTATGACGAAAATCTCGTTGTTTCTTGTGTTTTATGGCCGTTTTCATTAGCTATTGCCCACGGTTTTAGGGTTCCAGGCCGATTTTAATGTTTGAGAGTTATGCCCAAAAACTAATAATTTTTTTGATTTATGGATGTTTTCATGAGTAATTCCCCATTGTTATGGGGTTCCTGGGCGATTTTGAACGATAGTAAGGCCCGATTGATGTTTGAGGGCATGACCAAGAACTCGTTGTTTTCATGTTTTATGGTCGTTTTCATCAGCTATTAGCCATAGTTTTTGGGTTCCGGGGCGATTTAACTGTTTGAGAGGTATGACCAAAAAATCGTCTTTTTCGCGTTTTATGACCGTTTCATGAGCTATGGCCCATAGTTTTGGGATTACAGGATGATTTACGTGTTTGCGAGGTATGACGAAAAACTCGTGGTTTTTTCGTTTTATGTTTGTTTTCATGAGTTATTGCCCATGGTTTTGGGGTTCCAGGCCGATTTAAATGTTTGAGAGTCATGCCCAAAACTCATATTTTTTGCGTTTTATGGACATTTTCATGAGTTATTCCCCATAGTTTTAGGGTACCAGGGAGATATAGAACGATAGTAAGTCCCGATAGATGTTTGAGGGCATGACCAAGAACTCGCCGTTTCATCAGCGATTACCCACAGTTTTGGGGTTCCAGGACGATTTATCTTGTTGAGAGGTATGACCAAACAATTCGTCGTTTTTGCGTTGTATGGCCGTTTTCATGAGCTATTGACCATAATTTTCGGGTTCTAGGGCGATTTACATGTTTCATAGTTATGACCAAAAACTCGTATTTTTTGCGTTTTATGCCCATTTTCATGAGTTTTTGCCTAGAGTTTTGGGGTTCCAGAGCGATTTACAACAACCGCTAGGCCCGATACATTTTTCGGAGCATCATCAAGAACTACAAGTTCTCCGTTTTTTATGGCCCATTTCATGAGTTATTGCCCATATTTTGGGGTTCGAGGGGGCTTTGCATGGCTAGGAAGACCCGATACATGTTTGACAGATATCACCAAAAACTAGTCGTTTTCGCGTTTTATGACCGTTTCATGAGCTATGGCCCATAGCTTTGGGGTTCCAGGGCGATTTACATGTTTGAGAGGTATGAAGAAAATTTCGTTGTTTTTGCGTTTTATGGCCGTTTTCATGAGATATTGCCCATAGTTTTGGGGTTCCATAACGATTTAAATGTTTGAGAGTTATGCCCAAAACTCATCTTTTTTTCCATTTTATAGACGTTTCCATTAGTTATTCCCCATAGTTTTGGGGTTCTAGGGTGATTTACAACGACAATAATAAACGATACATGATTGACGGCATGACCAAAAACTCGTAGTTTTCTGTTTTATGGCCGTTTTCATGTTTTATTCTCCATAATATTGGTGTTATTATAGGGGATATGCATGACCCGTTAGACCGAATACATCTTTGAGAATTATGACCAAAAACTCATCGGTTTCACGTCTTATGGCCGTTTTCAATAGTTATTGCCCATAGTTTGGGGGTTCTAGGGCGATTTACAATGATCTTAATAAACGATACATGTTTGACAGCATCACCGAAAATCACCATTTTCGTGTTTTATGGACGTTTTCATGAGATGTTGCCGACAGTTTTGGGGTTCCAGGACGTTTTACATGTTTGAGAGGTATGACCAAAAATTCGTCGTTTTTGCGTTTTATGGCCGTTTCATGAGCCATTGCCCATAGCTTGAGGGTTCTAGAGCGATTTAGATATTTGAGAGGTATGACGAAAATCTCGTTGTTTCTTGTGTTTTATGGCCGTTTTCATTAGCTATTGCCCACGGTTTTAGGGTTCCAGGCCGATTTTAATGTTTGAGAGTTATGCCCAAAAACTAATAATTTTTTTGATTTATGGATGTTTTCATGAGTAATTCCCCATTGTTATGGGGTTCCTGGGCGATTTTGAACGATAGTAAGGCCCGATTGATGTTTGAGGGCATGACCAAGAACTCGTTGTTTTCATGTTTTATGGTCGTTTTCATCAGCTATTAGCCATAGTTTTTGGGTTCCGGGGTGATTTAACTGTTTGAGAGGTATGACCAAAAAATCGTCTTTTTCGCGTTTTATGACCGTTTCATGAGCTATGGCCCATAGTTTTGGGATTACAGGATGATTTACGTGTTTGCGAGGTATGACGAAAAACTCGTGGTTTTTTCGTTTTATGTTTGTTTTCATGAGTTATTGCCCATGGTTTTGGGGTTCCAGGCCGATTTAAATGTTTGAGAGTCATGCCCAAAACTCATATTTTTTCGTTTTATGGACATTTTCATGAGTTATTCCCCATAGTTTTAGGGTACCAGGGAGATATAGAACGATAGTAAGTCCCGATAGATGTTTGAGGGCATGACCAAGAACTCGCCGTTTCATCAGCGATTACCCACAGTTTTGGGGTTCCAGGACGATTTATCTTGTTGAGAGGTATGACCAAACAATTCGTCGTTTTTGCGTTGTATGGCCGTTTTCATGAGCTATTGACCATAATTTTCGGGTTCTAGGGCGATTTACATGTTTCATAGTTATGACCAAAAACTCGTATTTTTTGCGTTTTATGCCCATTTTCATGAGTTTTTGCCTAGAGTTTTAGGGTTCCAGAGCGATTTACAACAACCGCTAGGCCCGATACATTTTTCGGAGCATCATCAAGAACTACAAGTTCTCCGTTTTTTATGGCCCATTTCATGAGTTATTGCCCATATTTTGGGGTTCGAGGGGGCTTTGCATGGCTAGGAAGACCCGATACATGTTTGACAGATATCACCAAAAACTAGTCGTTTTCGCGTTTTATGACCGTTTCATGAGCTATGGCCCATAGCTTTGGGGTTCCAGGGCGATTTACATGTTTGAGAGGTATGAAGAAAATTTCGTTGTTTTTGCGTTTTATGGCCGTTTTCATGAGATATTGCCCATAGTTTTGGGGTTCCATAACGATTTAAATGTTTGAGAGTTATGCCCAAAACTCATCTTTTTTTGCATTTTATAGACGTTTCCATTAGTTATTCCCCATAGTTTTGGGGTTCTAGGGTGATTTACAACGACAATAATAAACGATACATGATTGACGGCATGACCAAAAACTCGTAGTTTTCCGTTTTATGGCTGTTTCCATGATTTATTCTCCATAATATTGGTGTTATAGGAGGATATGCATGACCCGTAAGACCGAATACATCTTTGAGAATTATGACCAAAAACTCATTGGTTTCACGTCTTATGGCCATTTTCATTAGTTATTGCGCATAGTTTTCGGGTTCTAGGGCGATTTACAATGATCTTAATAAACGATACATGTTTGACAACATCACCAAAAAATCACCATTTTCGTGTTTTATGGACATTTTCATGAGCTATTACCAACAGTTTTGGGGTTCCATGACGTTTTACATGTTTGAGAGGTATGACCAAAAATTCATCGTTTTGGCGTTTTATGGCCGTTTTCATGAGCCATTGCCCATAGCTTGAGGGTTCTAGAGAGATTTACATATTTGAGAGGTATGAAGAAAATCTCGTTGTTTTTTGTCTTTTATGGCCGTTTTCATTAGCTATTGCCCACGGTTTTAGGGTTCCAGGCCGATTTTAAGGTTTGAGAGTTATGCCCAAAAACTAATTTTTTTTTATTTATGGATGTTTTCATGAGTAATTACCCATTGTTATGGGGTTCCAGGGCGATTTTGAACGATAGTAAGTCCCAATTGATGTTTGAGGGCATGACCAAGAACTCGTTGTTTTCAAGTTTGATGGTCGTTTTCATCGGCTATTAGCCATAGTTTTTGGGTTCCGGGGCGATTTAACTGTTTGAGAGGTATGACCAAAAAATCGTCGTTTTTGTGTTTTATGACCGTTTCATGAGCTATGGCCCATAGTTTTGGGATTGCAGGATGATTTACGTGTTTGCGAGGTATGACGAAAAATTCGTGGGTTTTTTGTTTTATTTTTGTTTTCATGAGCTATTACCCACTGTTTTAGGGTTCCAGACCGATTTAAATGTTTGAGAGTCATGCCCAAAACTCTTTTTTTTTTGTTTTATGGAAATTTTCATGATTTATTACCCATAGTTTTATGGTTCCAGGGACATTTAGAACGATAGTAAGGCCCGATAGATGTTTGAGGGCATGACCAAGAACTCGTCGTTTCATCAGCTATTACCCACAGTTTTGGGGTTCCAGGACGATTTATCTGGTAGAGAGGTATGACCAAATAATACGTCATTTTTTGCATTGTATGACCGTTTTCATGAGCTATTGACCATAATTTTGGGGTTCTAGGGCGATTTACATGTTTCAGAGTTATGACCAAAAACTCGTATTTTTTGCATTTTATGCACATTATCATGAGTTTTTGCCTATAGTTTGGGGTTCCAGAGCGATTTACAACAACCATAAGACCCGATACATTTTTCGAAGCATCACCAAGAACTACTCGTTCTCGTTTTTTATGGCCATTTTCATGAGTTATTGCCCATATTTTGGGGTTCCAGGGGGCTTTGCATGGCTAGCAAGACCCGATACATGTTTGACAGATATCACCAAAAACTAGTCGTTTTCGCGTTTTATGACCGTTTCATGAGCTATGGCCCATAGCTTTGGGGTTCTAGGGCGATTGACATGTTTGCGAGGTATGAAGAAAAATTCGTTGTTTTTGCGTTTTATGGTCGTTTTCATCAGATATTGCCCATAGTTTTGGGGTTCCATACCGATTTAAATGTTTGAGAATTATGCCCAAAACACATCTTTTTTGCATTTTATGGACGTTTCCATTAGTTATTCCCCATAGTTTGGGGGTTCTAGGGCGATTTACAACGACAATAATAAACGATACATGTTTGACGACATGACCAAAAAATCGTAGTTTTCTATTTTATGGCCGTTTTCATGATTTATTCTCCATAATATTGGTGTTATAGGGGGATATGCATGACCCGTCATCGGTTTCACGTCTTATGGCTGTTTTCATTAGTTATTGCCCGTAGTTTTGGGGTTCTAGGGCGATTTACAATGATCTTAATAAACGATACATGTTTGACAGCATCACCAAAAAATCACCATTTTCGTGTTTTATGGACGTTTTCATGAGATATTGCCGACAATTTTGGGGTTCCAGGACGTTTTACATGTTTGAGAGGTATCACCAAAAATCCGTCGTTTTTGCGTTTTATGGCCGTTTTCATGAGCCATTGCCCATAGCTTGAGGGTTCTAGAGCGATTTACATGTTTGAGAGGTAGGAAGAAAATCTCGTTGTTTTTTGTCTTTTATGGCCGTTTTCATTAGCTATTGCCCACGGTTTTAGGGTTCCAGGCCGATTTTAATGTTTGAGAGTTATGCTCAAAAACTAATATTTTTTTGATTTATGGATGTTTTCATGAGTAATTGCCCATTGTTATGGGGTTCTTAGGCAATTTTGAACGATAGTAAGGCTCGATTGATGTTTGAGGGCATGACCAAGAACTCGTTGTTTTCATGTTTTATGGTCGTTTTCATCAGCTATTAGCCATAGTTTTTGGGTTCCAGGACAATTTAACTGTTTGAGAGGTATGACCAAAAAATCGCCGTTTTCCGTTTTATGACCGTTTCATGAGGTATGGCCCATAGTTTTGGGTTTACAGGATGATTTACTTGTTTGCGAGGTATGACGAAACACTCGTGGATTTTTCGTTTTATGTTTGTTTTCATGAGCTATTGCCCACTGTTTTGGGGTTCCAGGACGATTTAAATGCTTGAGAGTCATGCCCAAAACTCATATTTTTTGCGTTTTATGGACATTTTCTTGAGTTACTCCCCATAGTTTTAGGGTTCTAAGGAGATTTAGAACGATAGTAAGGCCCGATAGATGTTTGAGGGCATGACCAAGAACTCGTCGTTTCATCAGCTATTACCCACAGTTTTGGGGTTCCAGGACGATTTATCTTGTTGAGAGGTATGAGCAAACAATTCATCGTTTTTGCGTTGTATGGCCGTTTTTATGAGCTATTGACCATAATTTTGGGGTTCTAGGGCGATTTACATGTTTCAGAGTTATGACCAAAAACTCGTATTTTTTGCGTTTTATGCACATTATCATGAGTTTTTGCCTATAGTTTGAGCTATTCTGCGTGTCGGGGCTATCAGGACCCAAAGGCTAGTGCTAAGATTGGTGTTATAATTCCTGAGCATTTACAACAGTCCTCTCCTCCGAATATTGTTTTTGGTTCCAACTATCAGCAGTCTGTGGGTGATATAGGTTTGAATCTTATTGATAAGGTTTGTGCTGTCAATGGTGATAATCCTTTGCCATCTAAGAAGGGTGTTCATCAAGATATTGATCCCTTTGAGAGCATGGTGGATGACATGGTATACAAAGTTTGGAAGTGCGGTAGATGTTTAAGCATGGGACATAACTCTCATGAATTCTCTAATGATATCAGATGTCGGAAATTCTTTCATTATGGTCATATTGAAAAGAACTGCCTCATTTTAAATCCCAATAAGGATTTAATGTGGATTCCTAAACGGTCCTCGGCTGGGATGGGCCAGAAAGAATCTGGGTCGGAGCCGTGCGTTACGCCTTCCGTAGGGAAGTCCACCTCCTCTGTGGCTTCAGGCAATAATGTTAATCCTTGTTCTGTTTCTCAGAACCCTCCGCATGGTGTCCCTCTTGTCGCTCCAACTTCTTGCTCGCCGCCTAATAGATCAGAGTCCATGGCTGTATTCGAAGTTGATCCCAACGCCTGGCTACCTTGGGGCCATGAGGTCATTGATGGTGGTGAGACGCGTCTTCCGAGGACTTACTACTTTCCTGATGTTGATCCCCCAACTCGCCATCAAGCGTTCTGCATTGCGGTGGTTTAACCACAACCTCCGCCGCAACTAGCTGGACTTTGGAGAGAACGGGTGACTGATTTCTTGACTGGCCCGTTGCAGCCTAATGTTCTGAATATTCAACCTAGTCCGTTTGGCGTCGGTTTAGTGCATCTCAGTGGTCCAAACTCTGTCAATGCTCTTGTTCAACATGGACAATATCAAATTCATGATATATTGGTTAGATTTGTTCCTGTTCATGAGGCAGAGCAAAATCATAGAGCGACAATGGGTTACCGCAAAGGCTGGCTTATGTTCCTTGGTATTCCTCCGGATTATAGAAATAGTCAGGATATTGCTAATGTGGTTTCCACTTTTGGTCAGTATCATTATTGGAACAACAATGACCCTTTAATTGAGAGGGTACTGGTATATGCCTCCTTTCCCTCTCCACAACTGGTCCCTAGAGATGTTGTTTTTGGCAAGTTTGCATCGGTAGGTGGTGCAAAAGAATCTTGGACTGCACCACTATATATTCTTTCTGCAGACTCTGCTAATGCTCTGCCTGCGGATGAGGATCAAATGCCACCTCATGGTAACCCTCATCCGTTACCGGGGAACCTGCAAGTTAATATTAACAATTTTGTCCATCCACAGTATCCTGAAATTGGATGGGATGATGTTCAACTGCCACAAAATAATGGCAATGGAGTGCAGGATCAAAATCCTCAGGAGGATATGGAAGAGGTTGTTGATGAACAGGAGTCTTTGGTTTTAGCTCCATCTGATGTCTCTGTTTCCTCAGTCAACTTAGGAGAGCATCAGGAAGTGGACAATGTGGAGATCATTGTGAATATGTTTCAAATGGGCAGTGTGACAGTTGGTCCTATTTTACCTCCTGAGATGCAATGGAAAAAAATCTTTGAGCATTGGATGCCATTTATCTGCTCCAGATCTGTTCCCTCGTCTATGCAAACTTCCCCATTTTGTATGCTCAAAAGGTCGAGGTCTGTTGCTTTTGAAGAGGATTTGTCTCTGATCTTTGCTCCTATTAACAGTTCCTCTCTACCAGATAGGAGGTGTATCAAGGTGTGTAGGAATGTGAGTGCTGGTTCCAAGATGATGGACATTAGTAAGGATTGTTTTGGTCAGCCAGTTTTCTCGGATTCTCCAGTTCAGAAGCACAAAAAGGGATCCAGTAAGACTATGTCTAGGGTGGTACTCCATGAAAATCGTTTCACCCGTAGCTGCTTGAAGAAGGATGGGTATAGGACTGCTCCTATTTCTGACAGGCCTTTTAAACAAAGAAAGGTGCAAAGAGCTAAGCTGCTGTTGGTGGAATTTGACAAGGAAGATATGGATGACAAAGAGTGCAAGGTTGTGCAGATGCAGAATAACAATAAATCAAAAACTTTTATTGGAGAAGAGCAAGATCCTCTACTTTTTCCTGCTACTCCAATTGAGGTGATGCGCGTGTAGGTCTGGAGCTGGGAATTGGGCCGGAGAAACTCACTAAGGAGCATCTTGAAGGTGACTCCTCTTCTGATGACAGTACAGAACGTCAAAATGTGTAGTTGCTACATGGTGCTTGCATCTCAGTTAATGTTTGGTTTAGTTCGGGTCAGTGTTGTGGGGCTTTTATGTGGATTTATGAATGTCAGTAATGTATTTTGGGTCAATTATGTGATCTGGGTATGGTTCTGGGTCAAAATATTTTGCATGTCAGTTACTATCTCATGTTAGTCAATTTGGTGTGAAATATGGGTGTCTTGTAATATTCTCTGGAAGTTTGGTGCTATGCACTCTACTTATTTGTCTCTTGTTATCATGATGATCAATGTGTTCAATTTCTAAAAGACCCTCGCGTGTACTTTCCTGGAATGTTAGAGGTCTAAATTCTAATATTAGGCAACGTGCAGTTCGTTCTAAAATTGATGAGAGTTCCTGTGATATAATTTGCTTACAAGAGACAAAGTGTGAGAATTTTGACTAGGAATTTATCAGAAAGTTTGCCCCAAAACGGTTTGACTGTTTTGCTTTTTCGCCTTCCCGTGGTGCCTCTGGTGGCATTCTGGTGTTATGGAACTCTTCGGTTTTTACAGGCTTGTTGGTGGAAGTCAAGAATTTTGGCATGATAATCAACTTTACTTCTGTCCATAAAAACTCTCGGTGGCTTTTGTTATGTGTCTATGGTCCTTGCCAGGGGGTTAAACGGGATAATTTTGTCTCTTGGTTGTACAACTTAATAATTCCACCTACTAAAAACTGGCTGTTGATTGGGGATTTTAATTTCATATGTGATCAAGGCAACCGTAATGTTCCGGGTGGTAATGTTAATGATATGTTCCTTTTCAATGAAATCATTGGTCATTTGGGTCTGTTAGAGTTACCTCTTAAGGGTAGATCATACACGTGGTCGAATATGCAGCAGATGCCACTTCTTGAGCAATTGGATTGGTTCTTTACCAGCTCTAACTGGATCTCTGATTTCCCAAACTCTGTTGTCCTGCTTTTGGCCAAAACTGGCTCGGATCATTTGCCATGCTTGATCACAATTGAAACGTGCATCCCTAAATGCAAACTTTTTCGTTTTGAAAATTATTGGGTGGACATGCCAGGTTTTGCTGAATGTGTTTCTAAGTGCTGGTCGGTCTCTTCAAACAAGTGTCGCAGCTCGTCAATTGTTGCAGATAAATTGAAACTTCTTAGATATGAGCTTAAAAATGGCATGCTGGTCTATCAAAGCTAAAGGGTTTGATCATTAAGTGCAATCAAGTGATTCTCTGTCTCGATTCGCATGAAGAGTATAGGCCTTTATTCAGGGCTGAGTTTAACTTCAGGAAGATAGTTAAGTTGCACTTGGAGGATCTTCTGTTAGCAGAATGTAATTATTGGAAAAAACAATGCACAATCAGGTGGATTAAACAGGGGGAGGACAACACCAAATTCTTTCATGCAATGACTTCAGAGAGATATCGTCGAAACTATATTGTGATGTTAAAGGATGAGAATGGAAATGAAATTTCAGATCATGAGGCCATGGCTGGACTTTTATGGACCAGTTATAAGCAAAGGTTGGGTCATTCGGTGGGTATTAACATGCAGTTTGATTTGGAATCTTTATTGCAACCTGTTGATGGTCTTGATGAGTTGACTATTTATTTTACTACGGATGACATGGATAATGTGATCAAGGATATGCCACCGGATAGAGCACCGGGACCGGATGGCTTTAATGGACTTTTCTTAAAAAAAATGTTGGTCTATGATTAAGACTGATTTTTATCGCCTAGCATCTGATTTTCAGGGTGGCACTTTGAAGTTGGAAAATATCAGTGAATCATACATTACTCTGGTTCCAAAAAACAGGCTCCGATTGAGGTTAATGATTTTCTCCCTATTTCACTTACTAATGTCTGCCTTAAGTTTCTCACTAAGTTGGCAACTAATAGACTGCAAGATAAAATCCTGAACTGCCTGCACAAGAATCAGTATGGGTTTTTGAGGTCTAGATCAATTCATTTACTTATGCCATTCCTCTAAGAAGCCTATTCTCATTCTCAAGTTTGATTTTGCGAAGGGTTTTGACACCATAGAACATGAGGCGATCATCAAAATCATGAAGCATAAAGGGTTTAATGAAAGGTGGCTTGGTTGGGTGAAATCTATTCTTTCCTCGGGTATTTCCTCTGTTTTACTAAATGGCATTCCGGGGAAGCAATTTGTGTGTAAAAGAGGTGTACGTCAGGGAGACCCTTTGTCACCTTTGTTGTATTCTTTTGGTTCTGATTTTCTTCAGTCAGCGGTTAATGATTTGGTTCAGCAGAATGTCATATCTAGGCCTATACAAACCAATCATCATGATTTCCCCATCATTCAATACGCTGATGATACTTTGCTCATTGTGCCAGCAGATAGAATTTAATTGAGAGCTCTTAAGGAGTTGCTACATAAGTTTTCTTTATCGACTGGGCTTAATATTAATTTTGATAAGTCTAGTATGGTGCCCATTAATGTGGCTGATGATCTCATGTCTGAGTTAGCCTCTGATTTTGGATGTCAAGTTGGCAGCATGCCATTCACTTATCTTGGTCTTCCTCTGGGCACAACTAGACCAACTATTACTGAGTTGATGCCTTTGGTCTATAGACTGGAGAGGAAATTAACTTCCAGTTCCTGTTTTCTGTCTCAGGGTGCTAGACTCCAGCTAATTAATTCGGCCTTAGCCTCTATGACATTGCACTTTATCTGTACTTTGAGTCTGCCTGTTGGTCTAACGGTTCAGCTGGATCGTATTCTTAAGCAATGTCTTTGGAGGAGAAAATATGATGAGCCAAAGCAATCTTTGGCTGCCTGGGATATGGTGTGTAAGCTGAAAAGAAATGGAGGCTTGGGAATTGTAAACTTTCAAAAGAAAAATGCATCTTTGTTGATTAAATTTCTAGACAAGTTCTACAATCACAAGGATGTACCGTGGGTTCAACTAGTTTGGCATTCTCATTATATTGGTAAAATCCCTCATGCTGGTAAATTGTGTGGTTCATATTGGTGGAGAGATGTTTTGAAACAGGTTGATAATTTTAGAGGAATCTCGGCTGTGCAGCTAGGCAGAGGTGACACTTTTCTTTTCTGGCTAGTTAACTGGATTGTGAATGGGCGTACAACTCAAATGCAGTTGAGATATCCACGCCTGTTCTCGTTTGTATTAAAAGATAATCTGTCGGCAGCAGAAGTCTATGATTTTGATGATATGGCTGGGCTCTTTTATCTGCCAATGTCGACGATTGCATTTCAGGAACTTGAGGAGTTAAAACTTGTCATGCAGACTACCCAACGGTCTGATCAAGATGATGTTTGGTCTTACTGTTGTGGTGAAAGGTATACTGCAGCTCTATTTTACAAGAAAATTCATGAACACATTACAGTTCCCACGGTGTACACTTGGCTTTGGAAATCTGCTTGTATAATGAAGTCTAAGGTTTTTGCCTGGCTTCTCCTGTCTGATAGACTAAACACGAGGGATTTACTTCAACAGAGACATTGGAATGTTACGGATGATACATAATGTGTACTCTGTCCTATAAAGGCTCACGGAGATCAATCACACCTGTTTTTTGAATGTAACTTTAGTGTGAGAATTTGGAATTATCTTCAGATTGAGTGGCAATCAGATGGTAATCTACAGGCAATGGTGTCTCATGCTCGTGCAAGTTTTGGTCATCCTTTTTTCATGGAGGTTTTGATAACGGCGTGTTGGAATATCTGGATCTTGAGGAATGGAAGGATCTTCAATGATGAGAAGCCTAGTTTCGGGAAATGGAAAGGAAGGTTCATTCATGATATGTATCTGTTAAAATATAGAATTAAAGCAAAGCATAGAGATAATATGATGGGCTGGGTGTCTAGCCTACCCTCAATATAGGATAGATAACTTTTCTTTTTTCTGCAAATATTTGCTGCTGTAAATAGTTTGTAATTTCTTAAACTCTATAGTTTCAATAAAATGCTGGGGGGCTTTGCCTCACAATCCTTATGCTAAAAAAAAAACTCATCGGTTTCACGTTTTATGGCTATTTTCATTAGTTATTGCCCATAGTTTTGGGGTTCTAGGGCGATTTACAATGATATTAATAAACAATACATGTTTGACAGCATCACCAAAAAATCACCATTTTCGTGTTTTATGGACGTTTTCATGAGCTATTGCAGGCAGTTTTGGGATTCCAGGACGTTTTACATGTTTGAGAGGTATGACCAAAAATTCGTCGTTTTTGCGTTTTATGGCTGTTTTCATGAGCCATTGCCCATAGCTTGACGGTTCTAGAGCAATTTACATGTTTGAGAGGTATGACGAAATCTCGTTGTTTTTTGTGTTTTATGGCCGTTTTTATTATCTATTGCCCATGGTTTTAGGGTTCCAGGCCGATTTTAATGTTTGAGAGTTATGCCTAAGAACTAATATTTTTTCGATTTATGGATGTTTTCATGAGTAATTCCCCACTGTTATGGGGTTCCTAGGCGATTTTGAACGATAGTAAGGCCCGATTGATGTTTGAGGGCATGACCAAGAACTCGTTATTTTCATGTTTTATGGTCATTTTCATCAGCTATTAGCCATAGTTTTTGGGTTCCGGGGCAATTTAAATGTTTGAGAGGTATGACCAAAAAATCGTCGTTTTTGCGTTTTATGACCGTTTCATGAGCTATGGCCCATAGTTTTGGGATTACAGGATGATTTACGTGTTTGCGAGGTATGACGAAAAACTCGTGGTTTTTTCGTTTTATGTTTGTTTTCATGAGCTATTGCCCACGGTTTTGGGGTTCCAGGACGATTTAAATGCTTGAGAGTCATGCCCAAAACTCATATTTTTTGCGTTTTATGGACATTTTCATGAGTTACTTCCCATAGTTTTAGGGTTCCAGGGAGATTTAGAACTATAGTAAGGCCCGATAGATGTTTGAGGGCATGACCAACAACTCGTCATTTCATCAGCTATTACCCACAGTTTTGGGGTTCCAGGACGATTTATCTGGTTGAGAGGTATGAGCAAACAATTTATAGTTTTTGCGTTGTATGGCCGTTTTCATGAGATATTGACCATAATTTTGGGTTTCTAGGGCGATTTACATGTTTCAGAGTTCTGACCAAAAACTCGTATTTTTTGCGTCTTATGCCCATTTTCATGAGTTTTTGCCTACAGTTTTGGGATTCTAGAGCGATTTACAACAACCGTAAGGCTCGATACATTTTTCGGAGCATCACCAAGAACTACTCGTTCTCGTTTTTTTATGGCCATTTTCATGAGTTATTGCCCATATTTTGGGGTTCCAGGGGGCTTTGCATGGCTAGCAAGACCCGATACATGTTTGACATATATCACCAAAAACTAGTCGTTTTCGCGTTTTATGACCGTTTTCATGATTGAGAGGTATTAAGAAAAATTCATTTTTTTTGCGTTTTATGGCCGTTTTCATGAGATATTTCCCATAGTTTTGGGGTTCCATACCGATTTAAATGTTTGAGAGTTATGCCCAAAACTCATCTTTTTTTGCATTTTATGGACGTTTGCATTAGTTATTCCCCATAGTTTGGGGGTTCTAGGGCGATTTACAACGACAATAATAAACGATACATGTTTGACGGCATGACCAAAAACTCGTAGTTTTCTGTTTTATGGCCGTTTTCATGATTTGATCTCCATAATATTGGTGTTACAGGGGGATATGCATGACCCATAAGACCGAATACATCTTTGAGAATTATGACCAAAAACTCATCGGTTTCACGTCTTATGGCTGTTTTCATTAGTTATTGCCCGTAGTTTTGGGGTTCTAGGGCGATTTACAATGATCTTAATAAACGATACATGTTTGACAGCATCACCAAAAAATCACCATTTTCGTGTTTTATGGACGTTTTCATGAGCTATTGCCGACAGTTTTGGGGTTCCAGGACGTTTTACATGTTTGAGAGGTATGACCAAAAATTCGTCGTTTTTTCGTTTTAGGGCCGTTTTCATGAGCCATTGCCCATAGCTTGAGGGTTCTAGAGAGATTTACATGTTTGAGAGGTATGACGAAAATCTCGTTGTTTTTTGTGTTTTATGGCCGTTTTCATTAGCTATTGCCCACGGTTTTAGGGTTCCAGGCCGATTTAAATGCTTGAGAGTCATGCCCAAAACTCATATTTTTTGGGTTTTATGGATATTTTCATGAGTTACTCCCCATAGTTTTAGGGTTCCAGGGAGATTTAGAACGATAGTAAGGCCCGATAGATGTTTGAGGGCATGACCAACAACTCGTCGTTTCATCAGCTATTACCCACAGTTTTGGGGTTCCAGGACGATTTATCTGGTTGAGAGGTATGAGCAAACAATTCATCGTTTTTGCTTTGTATGGCGGTTTTCATGAGCTATTGACCATAAATTTGGGGTTCTAGGGCGATTTACATGATTCAGAGTTATGACCAAAAACTCGTATTGTTGCGTTTTATGCCCATTTTCATGAGTTTTTGCCTACAGTTTTGGGGTTCCAGAGCGGTTTACAACAACCGCTAGGCCCGGTACATTTTCCAGAGCATCACCAAGAACTACTCGTTCTCGTTTTTATCGCCGTTTTCATGTGTTATTGCCCATATTTTGGTGTTCCACGGGGCTTTGCATGGCTAGCAAGACCCGATACATGTTTGACAGATATCACCAAAAACTAGTCGTTTTCGCGTTTTATGACCGTTTCATGAGCTATGGCCCATAGCTTTGGGGTTCCAGGGCGATTTACATGTTTGAGAGGTATGAAGAAAAATTCGTTGTTTGTGTGTTTTATGGCCGTTTTCATGAGATATTGCCCATAGTTTTGGGCTTCCATACCGATTTAAATGTTTCAGAGTTATGCCCAAAACTCATCTTTTTTTGCATTTTATGGACGTTTCCATTAGTTATTCCCCATAGTTTTGGGGTTCTAGGGCGATTTACAACGACAGTAATAAACGATACATGTTTGACGGCATGACCAAAAACTCGTAGTTTTCTGTTTTATGGCCGTTTTCATGATTTAATCTCCATAATATTGGTGTTATAGGGGGATATGCATGACCCATAAGACCGAATACATCTTTGAGAATTATGACCAAAAACTCATCGGTTTCACGTCTTATGGCTGTTTTCATTAGTTATTGCCCGTAGTTTTGGGGTTCTAGGGCGATTTACAATGATCTTAATAAACGATACATGTTTGACAGCATCACCAAAAAATCACCATTTTCGTGTTTTATGGACGTTTTCATGAGATATTGCCGACAATTTTGGGGTTCCAGGACGTTTTACATGTTTGAGAGGTATCACCAAAAATCCGTCGTTTTTGCGTTTTATGGCCGTTTTCATGAGCCATTGCCCATAGCTTGAGGGTTCTAGAGCGATTTACATGTTTGAGAGGTAGGAAGAAAATCTCGTTGTTTTTTGTCTTTTATGGCCGTTTTCATTAGCTATTGCCCACGGTTTTAGGGTTCCAGGCCGATTTTAATGTTTGAGAGTTATGCCCAAAAACTAATATTTTTTTGATTTATGGATGTTTTCATGAGTAATTGCCCATTGTTATGGGGTTCTTAGGCAATTTTGAACGATAGTAAGGCCCGATTGATGTTTGAGGGCATGACCAAGAACTCGTTGTTTTCATGTTTTATGGTCGTTTTCATCAGCTATTAGCCATAGTTTTTGGGTTCCAGGACAATTTAACTGTTTGAGAGGTATGACCAAAAAATCGCCGTTTTCCGTTTTATGACCGTTTCATGAGGTATGGCCCATAGTTTTGGGTTTACAGGATGATTTACTTGTTTGCGAGGTATGACGAAACACTCGTGGATTTTTCGTTTTATGTTTGTTTTCATGAGCTATTGCCCACTGTTTTGGGGTTCCAGGACGATTTAAATGCTTGAGAGTCATGCCCAAAACTCATATTTTTTGCGTTTTATGGACATTTTCTTGAGTTACTCCCCATAGTTTTAGGGTTCTAAGGAGATTTAGAACGATAGTAAGGCCCGATAGATGTTTGAGGGCATGACCAAGAACTCGTCGTTTCATCAGCTATTACCCACAGTTTTGGGGTTCCAGGACGATTTATCTTGTTGAGAGGTATGAGCAAACAATTCATCGTTTTTGCGTTGTATGGCCGTTTTTATGAGCTATTGACCATAATTTTGGGGTTCTAGGGCGATTTACATGTTTCAGAGTTATGACCAAAAACTCGTATTTTTTGCGTTTTATGCACATTATCATGAGTTTTTGCCTATAGTTTGAGCTATTCTGCGTGTCGGGGCTATCAGGACCCAAAGGCTAGTGCTAAGATTGGTGTTATAATTCCTGAGCATTTACAACAGTCCTCTCCTCCGAATATTGTTTTTGGTTCCAACTATCAGCAGTCTGTGGGTGATATAGGTTTGAATCTTATTGATAAGGTTTGTGCTGTCAATGGTGATAATCCTTTGCCATCTAAGAAGGGTGTTCATCAAGATATTGATCCCTTTGAGAGCATGGTGGATGACATGGTATACAAAGTTTGGAAGTGCGGTAGATGTTTAAGCATGGGACATAACTCTCATGAATTCTCTAATGATATCAGATGTCGGAAATTCTTTCATTATGGTCATATTGAAAAGAACTGCCTCATTTTAAATCCCAATAAGGATTTAATGTGGATTCCTAAACGGTCCTCGGCTGGGATGGGCCAGAAAGAATCTGGGTCGGAGCCGTGCGTTACGCCTTCCGTAGGGAAGTCCACCTCCTCTGTGGCTTCAGGCAATAATGTTAATCCTTGTTCTGTTTCTCAGAACCCTCCGCATGGTGTCCCTCTTGTCGCTCCAACTTCTTGCTCGCCGCCTAATAGATCAGAGTCCATGGCTGTATTCGAAGTTGATCCCAACGCCTGGCTACCTTGGGGCCATGAGGTCATTGATGGTGGTGAGACGCGTCTTCCGAGGACTTACTACTTTCCTGATGTTGATCCCCCAACTCGCCATCAAGCGTTCTGCATTGCGGTGGTTTAACCACAACCTCCGCCGCAACTAGCTGGACTTTGGAGAGAACGGGTGACTGATTTCTTGACTGGCCCGTTGCAGCCTAATGTTCTGAATATTCAACCTAGTCCGTTTGGCGTCGGTTTAGTGCATCTCAGTGGTCCAAACTCTGTCAATGCTCTTGTTCAACATGGACAATATCAAATTCATGATATATTGGTTAGATTTGTTCCTGTTCATGAGGCAGAGCAAAATCATAGAGCGACAATGGGTTACCGCAAAGGCTGGCTTATGTTCCTTGGTATTCCTCCGGATTATAGAAATAGTCAGGATATTGCTAATGTGGTTTCCACTTTTGGTCAGTATCATTATTGGAACAACAATGACCCTTTAATTGAGAGGGTACTGGTATATGCCTCCTTTCCCTCTCCACAACTGGTCCCTAGAGATGTTGTTTTTGGCAAGTTTGCATCGGTAGGTGGTGCAAAAGAATCTTGGACTGCACCACTATATATTCTTTCTGCAGACTCTGCTAATGCTCTGCCTGCGGATGAGGATCAAATGCCACCTCATGGTAACCCTCATCCGTTACCGGGGAACCTGCAAGTTAATATTAACAATTTTGTCCATCCACAGTATCCTGAAATTGGATGGGATGATGTTCAACTGCCACAAAATAATGGCAATGGAGTGCAGGATCAAAATCCTCAGGAGGATATGGAAGAGGTTGTTGATGAACAGGAGTCTTTGGTTTTAGCTCCATCTGATGTCTCTGTTTCCTCAGTCAACTTAGGAGAGCATCAGGAAGTGGACAATGTGGAGATCATTGTGAATATGTTTCAAATGGGCAGTGTGACAGTTGGTCCTATTTTACCTCCTGAGATGCAATGGAAAAAAATCTTTGAGCATTGGATGCCATTTATCTGCTCCAGATCTGTTCCCTCGTCTATGCAAACTTCCCCATTTTGTATGCTCAAAAGGTCGAGGTCTGTTGCTTTTGAAGAGGATTTGTCTCTGATCTTTGCTCCTATTAACAGTTCCTCTCTACCAGATAGGAGGTGTATCAAGGTGTGTAGGAATGTGAGTGCTGGTTCCAAGATGATGGACATTAGTAAGGATTGTTTTGGTCAGCCAGTTTTCTCGGATTCTCCAGTTCAGAAGCACAAAAAGGGATCCAGTAAGACTATGTCTAGGGTGGTACTCCATGAAAATCGTTTCACCCGTAGCTGCTTGAAGAAGGATGGGTATAGGACTGCTCCTATTTCTGACAGGCCTTTTAAACAAAGAAAGGTGCAAAGAGCTAAGCTGCTGTTGGTGGAATTTGACAAGGAAGATATGGATGACAAAGAGTGCAAGGTTGTGCAGATGCAGAATAACAATAAATCAAAAACTTTTATTGGAGAAGAGCAAGATCCTCTACTTTTTCCTGCTACTCCAATTGAGGTGATGCGCGTGTAGGTCTGGAGCTGGGAATTGGGCCGGAGAAACTCACTAAGGAGCATCTTGAAGGTGACTCCTCTTCTGATGACAGTACAGAACGTCAAAATGTGTAGTTGCTACATGGTGCTTGCATCTCAGTTAATGTTTGGTTTAGTTCGGGTCAGTGTTGTGGGGCTTTTATGTGGATTTATGAATGTCAGTAATGTATTTTGGGTCAATTATGTGATCTGGGTATGGTTCTGGGTCAAAATATTTTGCATGTCAGTTACTATCTCATGTTAGTCAATTTGGTGTGAAATATGGGTGTCTTGTAATATTCTCTGGAAGTTTGGTGCTATGCACTCTACTTATTTGTCTCTTGTTATCATGATGATCAATGTGTTCAATTTCTAAAAGACCCTCGCGTGTACTTTCCTGGAATGTTAGAGGTCTAAATTCTAATATTAGGCAACGTGCAGTTCGTTCTAAAATTGATGAGAGTTCCTGTGATATAATTTGCTTACAAGAGACAAAGTGTGAGAATTTTGACTAGGAATTTATCAGAAAGTTTGCCCCAAAACGGTTTGACTGTTTTGCTTTTTCGCCTTCCCGTGGTGCCTCTGGTGGCATTCTGGTGTTATGGAACTCTTCGGTTTTTACAGGCTTGTTGGTGGAAGTCAAGAATTTTGGCATGATAATCAACTTTACTTCTGTCCATAAAAACTCTCGGTGGCTTTTGTTATGTGTCTATGGTCCTTGCCAGGGGGTTAAACGGGATAATTTTGTCTCTTGGTTGTACAACTTAATAATTCCACCTACTAAAAACTGGCTGTTGATTGGGGATTTTAATTTCATATGTGATCAAGGCAACCGTAATGTTCCGGGTGGTAATGTTAATGATATGTTCCTTTTCAATGAAATCATTGGTCATTTGGGTCTGTTAGAGTTACCTCTTAAGGGTAGATCATACACGTGGTCGAATATGCAGCAGATGCCACTTCTTGAGAAATTGGATTGGTTCTTTACCAGCTCTAACTGGATCTCTGATTTCCCAAACTCTGTTGTCCTGCTTTTGGCCAAAACTGGCTCGGATCATTTGCCATGCTTGATCACAATTGAAACGTGCATCCCTAAATGCAAACTTTTTCGTTTTGAAAATTATTGGGTGGACATGCCAGGTTTTGCTGAATGTGTTTCTAAGTGCTGGTCGGTCTCTTCAAACAAGTGTCGCAGCTCGTCAATTGTTGCAGATAAATTGAAACTTCTTAGATATGAGCTTAAAAATGGCATGCTGGTCTATCAAAGCTAAAGGGTTTGATCATTAAGTGCAATCAAGTGATTCTCTGTCTCGATTCGCATGAAGAGTATAGGCCTTTATTCAGGGCTGAGTTTAACTTCAGGAAGATAGTTAAGTTGCACTTGGAGGATCTTCTGTTAGCAGAATGTAATTATTGGAAAAAACAATGCACAATCAGGTGGATTAAACAGGGGGAGGACAACACCAAATTCTTTCATGCAATGACTTCAGAGAGATATCGTCGAAACTATATTGTGATGTTAAAGGATGAGAATGGAAATGAAATTTCAGATCATGAGGCCATGGCTGGACTTTTATGGACCAGTTATAAGCAAAGGTTGGGTCATTCGGTGGGTATTAACATGCAGTTTGATTTGGAATCTTTATTGCAACCTGTTGATGGTCTTGATGAGTTGACTATTTATTTTACTACGGATGACATGGATAATGTGATCAAGGATATGCCACCGGATAGAGCACCGGGACCGGATGGCTTTAATGGACTTTTCTTAAAAAAAATGTTGGTCTATGATTAAGACTGATTTTTATCGCCTAGCATCTGATTTTCAGGGTGGCACTTTGAAGTTGGAAAATATCAGTGAATCATACATTACTCTGGTTCCAAAAAACAGGCTCCGATTGAGGTTAATGATTTTCTCCCTATTTCACTTACTAATGTCTGCCTTAAGTTTCTCACTAAGTTGGCAACTAATAGACTGCAAGATAAAATCCTGAACTGCCTGCACAAGAATCAGTATGGGTTTTTGAGGTCTAGATCAATTCATTTACTTATGCCATTCCTCTAAGAAGCCTATTCTCATTCTCAAGTTTGATTTTGCGAAGGGTTTTGACACCATAGAACATGAGGCGATCATCAAAATCATGAAGCATAAAGGGTTTAATGAAAGGTGGCTTGGTTGGGTGAAATCTATTCTTTCCTCGGGTATTTCCTCTGTTTTACTAAATGGCATTCCGGGGAAGCAATTTGTGTGTAAAAGAGGTGTACGTCAGGGAGACCCTTTGTCACCTTTGTTGTATTCTTTTGGTTCTGATTTTCTTCAGTCAGCGGTTAATGATTTGGTTCAGCAGAATGTCATATCTAGGCCTATACAAACCAATCATCATGATTTCCCCATCATTCAATACGCTGATGATACTTTGCTCATTGTGCCAGCAGATAGAATTTAATTGAGAGCTCTTAAGGAGTTGCTACATAAGTTTTCTTTATCGACTGGGCTTAATATTAATTTTGATAAGTCTAGTATGGTGCCCATTAATGTGGCTGATGATCTCATGTCTGAGTTAGCCTCTGATTTTGGATGTCAAGTTGGCAGCATGCCATTCACTTATCTTGGTCTTCCTCTGGGCACAACTAGACCAACTATTACTGAGTTGATGCCTTTGGTCTATAGACTGGAGAGGAAATTAACTTCCAGTTCCTGTTTTCTGTCTCAGGGTGCTAGACTCCAGCTAATTAATTCGGCCTTAGCCTCTATGACATTGCACTTTATCTGTACTTTGAGTCTGCCTGTTGGTCTAACGGTTCAGCTGGATCGTATTCTTAAGCAATGTCTTTGGAGGAGAAAATATGATGAGCCAAAGCAATCTTTGGCTGCCTGGGATATGGTGTGTAAGCTGAAAAGAAATGGAGGCTTGGGAATTGTAAACTTTCAAAAGAAAAATGCATCTTTGTTGATTAAATTTCTAGACAAGTTCTACAATCACAAGGATGTACCGTGGGTTCAACTAGTTTGGCATTCTCATTATATTGGTAAAATCCCTCATGCTGGTAAATTGTGTGGTTCATATTGGTGGAGAGATGTTTTGAAACAGGTTGATAATTTTAGAGGAATCTCGGCTGTGCAGCTAGGCAGAGGTGACACTTTTCTTTTCTGGCTAGTTAACTGGATTGTGAATGGGCGTACAACTCAAATGCAGTTGAGATATCCACGCCTGTTCTCGTTTGTATTAAAAGATAATCTGTCGGCAGCAGAAGTCTATGATTTTGATGATATGGCTGGGCTCTTTTATCTGCCAATGTCGACGATTGCATTTCAGGAACTTGAGGAGTTAAAACTTGTCATGCAGACTACCCAACGGTCTGATCAAGATGATGTTTGGTCTTACTGTTGTGGTGAAAGGTATACTGCAGCTCTATTTTACAAGAAAATTCATGAACACATTACAGTTCCCACGGTGTACACTTGGCTTTGGAAATCTGCTTGTATAATGAAGTCTAAGGTTTTTGCCTGGCTTCTCCTGTCTGATAGACTAAACACGAGGGATTTACTTCAACAGAGACATTGGAATGTTACGGATGATACATAATGTGTACTCTGTCCTATAAAGGCTCACGGAGATCAATCACACCTGTTTTTTGAATGTAACTTTAGTGTGAGAATTTGGAATTATCTTCAGATTGAGTGGCAATCAGATGGTAATCTACAGGCAATGGTGTCTCATGCTCGTGCAAGTTTTGGTCATCCTTTTTTCATGGAGGTTTTGATAACGGCGTGTTGGAATATCTGGATCTTGAGGAATGGAAGGATCTTCAATGATGAGAAGCCTAGTTTCGGGAAATGGAAAGGAAGGTTCATTCATGATATGTATCTGTTAAAATATAGAATTAAAGCAAAGCATAGAGATAATATGATGGGCTGGGTGTCTAGCCTACCCTCAATATAGGATAGATAACTTTTCTTTTTTCTGCAAATATTTGCTGCTGTAAATAGTTTGTAATTTCTTAAACTCTATAGTTTCAATAAAATGCTGGGGGGCTTTGCCTCACAATCCTTATGCTAAAAAAAAAACTCATCGGTTTCACGTTTTATGGCTATTTTCATTAGTTATTGCCCATAGTTTTGGGGTTCTAGGGCGATTTACAATGATATTAATAAACAATACATGTTTGACAGCATCACCAAAAAATCACCATTTTCGTGTTTTATGGACGTTTTCATGAGCTATTGCAGGCAGTTTTGGGATTCCAGGACGTTTTACATGTTTGAGAGGTATGACCAAAAATTCGTCGTTTTTGCGTTTTATGGCTGTTTTCATGAGCCATTGCCCATAGCTTGACGGTTCTAGAGCAATTTACATGTTTGAGAGGTATGACGAAATCTCGTTGTTTTTTGTGTTTTATGGCCGTTTTTATTATCTATTGCCCATGGTTTTAGGGTTCCAGGCCGATTTTAATGTTTGAGAGTTATGCCTAAGAACTAATATTTTTTCGATTTATGGATGTTTTCATGAGTAATTCCCCATTGTTATGGGGTTCCTAGGCGATTTTGAACGATAGTAAGGCCCGATTGATGTTTGAGGGCATGACCAAGAACTCGTTATTTTCATGTTTTATGGTCATTTTCATCAGCTATTAGCCATAGTTTTTGGGTTCCGGGGCAATTTAAATGTTTGAGAGGTATGACCAAAAAATCGTCGTTTTTGCGTTTTATGACCGTTTCATGAGCTATGGCCCATAGTTTTGGGATTACAGGATGATTTACGTGTTTGCGAGGTATGACGAAAAACTCGTGGTTTTTTCGTTTTATGTTTGTTTTCATGAGCTATTGCCCACGGTTTTGGGGTTCCAGGACGATTTAAATGCTTGAGAGTCATGCCCAAAACTCATATTTTTTGCGTTTTATGGACATTTTCATGAGTTACTTCCCATAGTTTTAGGGTTCCAGGGAGATTTAGAACTATAGTAAGGCCCGATAGATGTTTGAGGGCATGACCAACAACTCGTCATTTCATCAGCTATTACCCACAGTTTTGGGGTTCCAGGACGATTTATCTGGTTGAGAGGTATGAGCAAACAATTTATAGTTTTTGCGTTGTATGGCCGTTTTCATGAGATATTGACCATAATTTTGGGTTTCTAGGGCGATTTACATGTTTCAGAGTTCTGACCAAAAACTCGTATTTTTTGCGTCTTATGCCCATTTTCATGAGTTTTTGCCTACAGTTTTGGGATTCTAGAGCGATTTACAACAACCGTAAGGCTCGATACATTTTTCGGAGCATCACCAAGAACTACTCGTTCTCGTTTTTTTATGGCCATTTTCATGAGTTATTGCCCATATTTTGGGGTTCCAGGGGGCTTTGCATGGCTAGCAAGACCCGACACATGTTTGACATATATCACCAAAAACTAGTCGTTTTCGCGTTTTATGACCGTTTTCATGATTGAGAGGTATTAAGAAAAATTCATTTTTTTTGCGTTTTGTGGCCGTTTTCATGAGATATTTCCCATAGTTTTGGGGTTCCATACCGATTTAAATGTTTGAGAGTTATGCCCAAAACTCATCTTTTTTTGCATTTTATGGACGTTTGCATTAGTTATTCCCCATAGTTTGGGGGTTCTAGGGCGATTTACAACGACAATAATAAACGATACATGTTTGACGGCATGACCAAAAACTCGTAGTTTTCTGTTTTATGGCCGTTTTCATGATTTAATCTCCATAATATTGGTGTTACAGGGGGATATGCATGACCCATAAGACCGAATACATCTTTGAGAATTATGACCAAAAACTCATCGGTTTCACGTCTTATGGCTGTTTTCATTAGTTATTGCCCGTAGTTTTGGGGTTCTAGGGCGATTTACAATGATCTTAATAAACGATACATGTTTGACAGCATCACCAAAAAATCACCATTTTCGTGTTTTATGGACGTTTTCATGAGCTATTGCCGACAGTTTTGGGGTTCCAGGACGTTTTACATGTTTGAGAGGTATGACCAAAAATTCGTCGTTTTTTCGTTTTAGGGCCGTTTTCATGAGCCATTGCCCATAGCTTGAGGGTTCTAGAGAGATTTACATGTTTGAGAGGTATGACGAAAATCTCGTTGTTTTTTGTGTTTTATGGCCGTTTTCATTAGCTATTGCCCACGGTTTTAGGGTTCCAGGCCGATTTAAATGCTTGAGAGTCATGCCCAAAACTCATATTTTTTGGGTTTTATGGATATTTTCATGAGTTACTCCCCATAGTTTTAGGGTTCCAGGGAGATTTAGAACGATAGTAAGGCCCGATAGATGTTTGAGGGCATGACCAACAACTCGTCGTTTCATCAGCTATTACCCACAGTTTTGGGGTTCCAGGACGATTTATCTGGTTGAGAGGTATGAGCAAACAATTCATCGTTTTTGCTTTGTATGGCGGTTTTCATGAGCTATTGACCATAAATTTGGGGTTCTAGGGCGATTTACATGATTCAGAGTTATGACCAAAAACTCGTATTGTTGCGTTTTATGCCCATTTTCATGAGTTTTTGCCTACAGTTTTGGGGTTCCAGAGCGGTTTACAACAACCGCTAGGCCCGGTACATTTTCCAGAGCATCACCAAGAACTACTCGTTCTCGTTTTTATCGCCGTTTTCATGTGTTATTGCCCATATTTTGGTGTTCCACGGGGCTTTGCATGGCTAGCAAGACCCGATACATGTTTGACAGATATCACCAAAAACTAGTCGTTTTCGCGTTTTATGACCGTTTCATGAGCTATGGCCCATAGCTTTGGGGTTCCAGGGCGATTTACATGTTTGAGAGGTATGAAGAAAAATTCGTTGTTTGTGTGTTTTATGGCCGTTTTCATGAGATATTGCCCATAGTTTTGGGCTTCCATACCGATTTAAATGTTTCAGAGTTATGCCCAAAACTCATCTTTTTTTGCATTTTATGGACGTTTCCATTAGTTATTCCCCATAGTTTTGGGGTTCTAGGGCGATTTACAACGACAGTAATAAACGATACATGTTTGACGGCATGACCAAAAACTCGTAGTTTTCTGTTTTATGGCCGTTTTCATGATTTAATCTCCATAATATTGGTGTTATAGGGGGATATGCATGACCCATAAGACCGAATACATCTTTGAGAATTATGACCAAAAACTCATCGGTTTCACGTCTTATGGCTGTTTTCATTAGTTATTGCCCGTAGTTTTGGGGTTCTAGGGCGATTTACAATGATCTTAATAAACGATACATGTTTGACAGCATCACCAAAAAATCACCATTTTCGTGTTTGATGGACGTTTTCATGAGATATTGCCGACAATTTTGGGGTTCCAGGACGTTTTACATGTTTGAGAGGTATCACCAAAAATCCGTCGTTTTTGCGTTTTATGGCCGTTTTCATGAGCCATTGCCCATAGCTTGAGGGTTCTAGAGCGATTTACATGTTTGAGAGGTAGGAAGAAAATCTCGTTGTTTTTTGTCTTTTATGGCCGTTTTCATTAGCTATTGCCCACGGTTTTAGGGTTCCAGGCCGATTTTAATGTTTGAGAGTTATGCCCAAAAACTAATATTTTTTTGATTTATGGATGTTTTCATGAGTAATTGCCCATTGTTATGGGGTTCTTAGGCAATTTTGAACGATAGTAAGGCCCGATTGATGTTTGAGGGCATGACCAAGAACTCGTTGTTTTCATGTTTTATGGTCGTTTTCATCAGCTATTAGCCATAGTTTTTGGGTTCCAGGACAATTTAACTGTTTGAGAGGTATGACCAAAAAATCGCCGTTTTCCGTTTTATGACCGTTTCATGAGGTATGGCCCATAGTTTTGGGTTTACAGGATGATTTACTTGTTTGCGAGGTATGACGAAACACTCGTGGATTTTTCGTTTTATGTTTGTTTTCATGAGCTATTGCCCACTGTTTTGGGGTTCCAGGACGATTTAAATGCTTGAGAGTCATGCCCAAAACTCATATTTTTTGCGTTTTATGGACATTTTCTTGAGTTACTCCCCATAGTTTTAGGGTTCTAAGGAGATTTAGAACGATAGTAAGGCCCGATAGATGTTTGAGGGCATGACCAAGAACTCATCGTTTCATCAGCTATTACCCACAGTTTTGGGGTTCCAGGACGATTTATCTTGTTGAGAGGTATGAGCAAACAATTCATCGTTTTTGCGTTGTATGGCCGTTTTCATCAGCTATTGACCATAATTTTGGGGTTCTAGGGCGATTTACATGATTCAGAGTTATAACCAAAAACTCGTATTTTTTGCGTTTTATGCCCATTTTCATGAGTTTTTACGTACAGTTTGGGGTTCCAGAGCGATTTACAACAACCGTAAGGCCCGATAGATTTTTCAGAGCATCACCAAGAACTACTCGTTCTCGTTTTTTGGCCGTTTTCATGAGTTATGGCCCATATTTTGGGGTTCCAGGGGGCTTTTCATGGCTAGCAAGACCCGGTACATGTTTGACAGATATTACCAAAAACTAGTCATTTTCGCGTTTTATGACCGTTTCATGAGCTATGGCCCATAGCTTTGGGGTTCCAGGGCGATTTACATGTTTGAGAGGTATGAAGAAAAATTCGTTGTTTGTGCGTTTTATGGCCGTTTTCATGAGATATTGCCCATAGTTTTGGGCTTCCACACCGATTTAAATGTTTCAGAGTTATGCCCAAAACTCATCTTTTTTTGCATTTTATGGACGTTTCCATTAGTTATTCCCCATAGTTTTGGGGTTCTAGGGCGATTTACAACGACAGTCATAAACGATACATGTTTGACGGCATGACCAAAAACTCGTAGTTTTCTGTTTTATAGCCGTTTTCATGATTTAATCTCCACAATATTGGTGTTACAGGGGGATATGCATGACCCGTAACACCGAATACATCTTTGAGAATTATGACCAAAAACTCATCGGTTTCACGTCTTATGGCTGTTTTCATTAGTTATTGCCCATAGTTTTGGGGGTTCTAGGGCGATTTACAATGATCTTAATAAACGATACATGTTTGACAGCATCACCAAAAAATCACCATTTTCGTGTTTTATGGACGTTTTCATGAGCTATTGCCGACAGTTTTGGGGTTCCAGGACGTTTTACATGTTTGAGAGGTATCACCAAAAATTCGTCGTTTTTGCGTTTTATGGCCGTTTTCATGAGCCATTGCCCATAGCTTGAGGGTTCTAGAGCGATTTACATGTTTGAGAGGTATGACGAAAATCTCGTTGTTTTTTGTGTTTTATGGTCGTTTTCATTAGAGCCCACGGTTTTAGGGTTTCAGGCCGATTTTAATGTTTGAGAGTTATGCCCAAAAACTAATATTTTTTTTTGATTTATGGATGTTTTCATGAGTAATTGCCCATTGTTATGGGGTCCTAGTGTTGGAGATATGCCCAAGAGGCAATAATAAAGTGGGTTATTATCATATCTTCATACTTATGATAAATGTTTACATACCATGCTATAATTGTATTAACATGAAACATTAATACTTGTGTGATTTGTAAACATAAAAGAGTCCCTAGTAAAGCCTCTTGTTAAACTAGCTTGTTGGTTAATATATGATCATGGTTTCCTGATCATGAACATAGAGATGTTATTAACAACAGGGTCATATCATTAGGAGAATGATGTGATGGACATACTCCTATAGTTAAGCGTAGCATAAAGATCAAGTCATTTAATATAGTTCATTTGCTATAAGCTTTCTGATACATAGTAACCTAATTCCTTCGACCATGAGATCATGCTAATCACCATCACCGGAAGGATGCTTTGATGACATCAAACACCACACCGTAACTGGGTGGCTATAAAGGTGGCATTGAGTGTTCGGAAAGTATGTGTTGAGGCACATGGATCAAGAGTGGGATTTGTCCATCCATATGACGGATAGATATACTCTGGGCCCTCTCGGTGGAATGTCATCCAATTAGCTTGCAAGCATGTGACTGGCTCACAAGGGATCACATACCATGGGAACGAGAAAAGAGTACTTATCGGTAACGAGGTTGAACTAGGTATGCAGAGATACCGACGATCAAAACCTCGGATAAGTAAACTATCGTGAGACAAAGGGAAATTGGTATCATATGTAAGTGGTTCATTCGATCGCAAAGTAATCGTAAAAATATGTGGGAGCCATATGAATTTCCAGATTCCTCTATTGGTTATTGTTCGGAGAAGTGTCTCGATCATGTCCGCATAATTCACGAACCGTAGGGAGACACACTTAAGGATTCGACGTTGTTTGAGTAGTTATGGAATGATGAGTAAGAGACCGAATGTTGTTCAGAGTCTCGGATGGAATCCGGGATATCACGAGGAGATCCGGAATGGTCCGGAGAATAAGATTCATATAAGGAAAGTCCTGTTTCGGAGTTGGAGAATGGTTCCGGTGTTTTCATCGGGAATGTTCTAGAAGGTTCCGGAATGTCCGGCACTCCGGAGGGGAAAGGGTACATGAATGTGTTATATAAAGTTGATATGATTGTATCATGTACTAGGTGTCATCGCTGTACCAAAATAGAGGGTTTATTCAAATCCTAGTTTGAAAAGTCAAACGGCTAGTTTGAAAGTCAAACAGCTAGTTTTGGGAAAGAAGAGAAGGAGGTTTGAAACCGACTTGGGGGAGGAGTTCCTCCTCCCACCGCCGGCCCACCTTGGTTCCGAGTTGGGGAGGGACTCCCCTCCCCAGGCGCGCCTCCCTCCACCTATAAGAGGAGGGGCAGGGCTCCCCTCCTAGACACACAAGTTGCCTCCCTCTAAACCTAATCCCTAGCCACAGCCTAGGGATTTCTCCCAAGCCGCCGAGTTAGAGCTTCTAATTGCCCTAGCCGCTGGTTTAGCCCCTTCTAATTGGTGTGTCTAAACCCTAGATCACCAAGGCTCTCTCATAGTCCACCATACTCGCTCCGGCTTAAGGCGAAGCCCTGCGAGATCTCCCCTCTACTTCCGGTACCACGCCGGCGTGCTGCCGGAATCGCGAGGAGAGTGCTACAACCTCCGCTGCCTGCTGGAACAAGGGAGAGGAAGGTCTTCGTCGAGTACCGAACGTGTGACCGACTGCGGAAGCGCTTCCGGAACGCAGCGCCGGAAGGATCGTCTACGCGATCTTGAGATCGGCAAGAGTACGACTACATCACCCACGAGAATCTGCTCTCGTTAACCGCTTTGGAATCTTCGAGGGTGAGTTCCTCTATTGACTCGTTGCTACAATCTAGTAGATAGATCTTGGCTTGTTTGTTTGCATGCGGTAGAAATTTTTTGTTTTCCATGCTACGAACCCCTACAGTGGTATCAGAGCCGTGTCTATATGTAGATCTGTTGCACGAGTAGAACACAATGGTCATTGTGGTCGTTGATGCTTTTGTTGTCGGTTGCTTCTTGTGTACTTTGCATCTTGCGGGATGGTGGGATGAAGCGGCCCAGGCTAACCTTACATGACATCGTTCATGAGACTTGCTCCACGCTTGACATGCAACGTGTATTGCATAAGTGGCTTTGCGGGTGCCTGTTTCTCCCAACATAGTTAAGATTCAATTTACAACGGGTAATTGACAATACTAGTATCAATGTTGTGGTTCTTGTTCGTAAGTTAGAGCGACACTTATTGAAAGCCCCAAACCACGTAAAATATGCAAAGAAAATTAGAGGCATCTAACTTTGATTTGCAGGGGTGTGCTGTGATGTGATATGGCCATGATTGTGATTATATTTGATGTATGCAATGTTCCTTATTGTAAGTTGGCAACCGGAACGAGCCATATGGTTGTCTTTAAATTCTGTTAAGACCCGCGTGTCTATTCAAAGTAGTTGTAATAGTTGAAGCTGGTGGACCTCAACCATGGAGCAGCGTCATTGACCTTGATGCAATGCCGGTGATGATGGAGATCATGTTCGTGCTTGAAGATGGAGATCGGAAGCACAAGAAGAAAGGCCATATCATATCACATATTATGAATTGCATGTGATGTTAATCCTTTTATGCATCTTGTATTGCTTAGTTCACGACGGTAGCATTATAAGATGATCCCTCAAGCACACAATTTCAAGTTTTAAAGTGTTCATCCTTAGTAAGCACCGTTGCTAAAGCTCGTTGTTTCGAAGCACCACGTGATGATCGGGTGTGTTAGATTCTGCGAGTGTATACAACGTGAGCAAGCCAGATTTGCTCATGCGGAAGCTAAGGTTGATCTTGACGAGCCTAGCATGTACAGACATGGTCTCGGAACACGGATCACCGAAAGGTAAAGCATGAGTCATATAGTAGATATGATGAACATGATGATTGTTCGCCATGGAAGCTACATCAACTCTCGTGATGATCGGTTTTGATGTGGTGGATTTGGTTCGTGTGATCACTAAAACAATGTGAGGGATATTGTTTTGAGTGGGAGTTCAACGGCAATATGATTAAAAGTTGAACACTATTTATCATAAATTAAATCAAAGTGAATTTTCATAATTGTTGTAGTCATTGGCATCCGTTTACCACCTTGCGCTTTGTTTTAATTGAGATGATAGAACTATAGAATTCTGGTTAGTTACTTTACGAACTGGTATCGTATTGTTTTGAAGTGTTAATCTAAAGTTTAAAAGTCCTATTGCAAACTTTCAGTAAGTTCCGGTCACTCCATGAAGTTTAATAATTGGTATTAAGACGAGAGTGACAATTCCAAGTGTTAGTGTATGAGTATCATGTTTATCTCCATGATTATTGATATTCAAAGGATTGTCTTAATATCAAGGTTATCTAGGATCTAAAAGAGTTGTTTCAGAAACCATGATGTGTGGAAGATATTGTGATATCTGAAACGAAGTTTTGGTTGCAACATGATAGAGTATAATATGGCAAAAGTCATGTTCTCATATTTGATGAGAATTTGCAAAAGGTTGGAGACACTAGTTGTCCTAATCCACAAAAAGGTTTTGGATAGCAACATTATACTCACGATTCATCTTTATAAGCTAAAAGTAGCTTGATCATGGATAATTCCATGATAAGGGTGAATATTTGATGTAGGTAAAATATTTACTACACCAAGAGATTACTAAAGAAAGGAATTTGAAAGAACACCAAACATTTGATGATGGTGATCTACTTCAAAGTGTAAGTCCAAAGACATTGGTATTTAATTATACACGCTTTGGATTATGTGTCATATGTATGACTCCACTATTGATGTTGATAGATTCTTTCAAACAGAAAAGGAAATACTGAAAGAGAATCTCATAAATATATGGCAAAAAAGAAAAGACTAGAATTGTTCAGTTTAAGTATATAGATGATATACATGTTATGGCTATATTCTTTGCTTATTAAACAATGTGGTTCTTAAATATTTGATACTAAATTTGTTGGTGTGAATCGTCATACGAAACAACACAATTCATGAACTACAATGGCCTAAGTAACTAGCAAAAGAATATGTGATGATGTTCATCGAGAACAAATAAAGGGTTATTGTGTTGCTCGTTAAACATCAAAGTTTGCCTTCAAGATTTGTTTTATCAGGTATTATGAGAACAAAAGGGTTGTTCAAATAATTGCCGTAATCCATAAAAGATGGATTCGCAAATCTCGTTGGAGAAATCACATCCATAAAACTAGTGCTAAAAATGTCGAAAGACAAATTGATTGATAGATCACTTAGGAAGTGACATCGCCGTTTAAATTATATTTGAAAGAAAACATGAAGAAACTCCATGTGGATGGAATTTTGGAGTCTTTTGATTTTGATCACATGACGCTTGTGAAACTTTCCTAGAGATAATTAAAACTTCGTTCATAGGCCAAAAGGGAACGAATGACTAGCCTATTGGAACTTGTACATATTGTTGTACGAAGTCCATTATGTGTAGTCAAGAGCGATGGATTTCAACTTCATATGCTTTCTCCGAAAATTTGAGTGAATATATGAATATTACTTAATAAGGATGAAGTATGAAACATTTGAAAAGTTCAAAGACTTTCAAGATGAAGTTCAAGATCATTGTAACAAGAATATAAATAGTTTATGATAAAATCATAAAGGAAGATATTTGAGTTACAAGTTTAGCATAATACCTAAGATTTAAGGAATCGTTCCGTGGATTTGCATGTCCCGAAACACCATAAGAGTATGGAGCATTCAAGATATGTAATTAAACCTTGTTTGACATGGTGAGATCAAAGGTGTAATTCATAAAATGCCATTATATTTTAAAGATTAAAAGCTTGAGAGACTACCGTTTTTCCACTGAAAAGAGCTGCATCATAATCCGTTGAAATGACACCATATAAAGTTATGGTTTGGGATAAAACCCAAGTTGTCCTTTCTTAAAACATTGGTATGCTTTGCATAAGAAAGATGTTTGCAACCAAAGTCGGATGAACCTGTCTTTGTATGTTATTTCGAATAACTGTTAAGTATTCCTCCATAACACCAGAGACAAAAGTGTTTGTCGCTTAGAATGTCAAGTTTCCTTGAGAAGGAATTTTTCGTGAAAAATAAAGTGGGAGGACAATAGAACTTTGATAAGGTTAAAAGAACCTTAGCTATATGTGCAGAGTTGCGCAGAGCCGAAAAGTGTTCCGGAGGTAGCAACAATGCTCATGGATCACGTGCCTCAAAGGTTGTGGTCACGGAGATCTAAGTTCCTATTGAAACAAGTAGGTCGGGTAAACAATCAAATACAAAGATTTGAGGGTTGAATCATTATTTGAGAATAATGAACCAACTACATGCAAAGAAGTGATGATGGTCCCTGACTCCGTAAAATGCCTTGAAGCCATAAAATCCGTGATGGTTCCATACATGAGAAATCAAGTTTTGAACTTGAAGGACCCTCGAGAAAGGTGTAAGACCTTACAGTTGTGTTTGGATCTATAAAGAAATAGACATGAATATGGTCGACATGTTGGGAAAGGGTTCACAACAATGTTCAAGGGTTGACTATGACAAGATTTGATCTTTCATAGCGATATTTAGTCTAGACGGATTAATGTAGCAACCACGACATATAATTTTGTTATGTGTTGGATAAACAAAACAAATTCTTCTAATAGAAGGGTTACCTAGGATGTGTGCATGATACAGTCCAACGGGTTTTGTTAGTTCAAAAGGATGCTAAATGCATATGCAAACTTCAATGGTTGAAGTAAGCATTACGGATTTGGAATCTTCACTATGATGAAAAGTTAAAGGAGTTTAAATTCGTCAGAGATAATGAAGATGCTTGCATTTGCAAGAAATTAAGTGGGAGCGCTAAGACATGTTTCTAATACATTATGTGGAAGACATATTGTTGATTGGAAATGATGTATCTTTTATTAACACAAGATAAGAATTTCATCTCGATGAAAGGCTTAGGCAAAACCCAAATATTTAGCATCAATAGACGCTAATATGGTTGTGCCGAAAGTACATAGATGATGTATTGAATGAGTTCAATATAGAAACTACAAGAAAGGTTCTTGTCGCACAGAAAGGATTGAATGAGTTCAATATTAATGATATATTCAAGTGTATTGACACTTGGTAAGTGAAACAAAGATTCAAGTATAGATTGATACTTGATGTATGAAATAACAAAGAGTATTTATATCAATTATGCTGTGATATGTACAAATCCAGATATGTCCTATGCTCTAAATGATGTGAGCATATACCAGAATGATTCATATGATGATCATTGGACAATAGTAAGGATATTCTTATGATCTTTGGAAGAACTAAGAATATATTATTTGTAGAAGTGACAAATAGATGGTTAGTTCATCGTAAAAGTACTACATTGATACTAGTTTTGTCACAAAGTACAAATTAAGTTTATCTCAATCTAAACTAAGGGTGGCACAATATAATGGAAAGTAAGTTCCATAATGGATTTGGATGAGTTCCAAAATTAAGACATTGTGACAGATACTACAACAAAAGGCTAAGTATATGACTGCTATTATAGCAGCTAAAGAGGGCATTTGGGTCAAGTAGTTTGTTATCAAACTAGGTGTAGTTCATAGCGGGATAATACTATGAAGATATATTGTACGACAATATTATCAACATGTTTTAACCCCAAAGAACTAAAGGTCTCACCAAAGGACCAAATTTATACAAAGCCATCTCATTAGAGAATGAGTGATGCGTAAAGACGCAAATACATGCAATTACACACGGACCTGGAAGTGTCAGATCCGGAGATCAGTTGACCACAAGCGAACGTGTACTTACAACACCAGAAAGCCATAGGTGTTAAATACACAAAGGTTTGAAACTAGATTATTGACTCTAGTGCAAGTGGGAGACTGTTGGAGATATGCCCAAGAGGCAATAATAAAGTGGGTTATTATCATATCTTCATACTTATGATAAATGTTTACATACCATGCTATAATTGTATTAACAGGAAACATTAATACTTGTGTGATTTGTAAACATAAAAGAGTCCCTAGTAAAGCCTCTTGTTAAACTAGCTTGTTGGTTAATATATGATCATGGTTTCCTGATCATGAACATAGAGATGTTATTAACAACAGGGTCATATCATTAGGAGAATGATGTGATGGACATACTCCTATAGTTAAGCGTAGCATAAAGATCAAGTCATTTAATATAGTTCATTTGCTATAAGCTTTCTGATACATAGTAACCTAATTCCTTCGACCATGAGATCATGCTAATCACCATCACCGGAAGGATGCTTTGATGACATCAAACACCACACCGTAACTGGGTGGCTATAAAGGTGGCATTGAGTGTTCGGAAAGTATGTGTTAAGGCACATGGATCAAGAGTGGGATTTGTCCATCCATATGACGGATAGATATACTCTGGGACCTCTCGGTGGAATGTCATCCAATTAGCTTGCAAGCATGTGACTGGCTCACAAGGGATCACATACCATGGGAACGAGAAAAGAGTACGTATCGGTAACGAGGTTGAACTAGGTATGCAGAGATACCGATGATCAAAACCTCGGATAAGTAAACTATCGTGAGACAAAGGGAAATTGGTATCGTATGTAAGTGGTTCATTCGATCGCAAAGTAATCGTAGAAATATGTGGGAGCCATATGAATTTCCAGATTCCTCTATTGGTTATTGTTCGGAGAAGTGTCTCGATCATGTCCGCATAATTCACGAACCGTAGGGAGACACACTTAAGGATTCGACGTTGTTTGAGTAGTTATGGAATGATGAGTAAGAGAACGAATGTTGTTCGGAGTTTCGGATGGAATCCGGGATATCACGAGGAGATCCGGAATGGTCCGGAGAATAAGATTCATATAAGGAAAGTCCTGTTTCGGAGTTGGAGAATGGTTCCGGTGTTTTCATCGGGAATGTTCTAGAAGGTTCCGGAATGTCCGGCACTCCGGAGGGGAAAGGTACATGAATGTGTTATATCAAGTTGATATGATTGTATCATCTACTAGGTGTCATCGCTGTACCAAAATAGAGGGTTTATTCAAATCCTAGTTTGAAAAGTCAAACGGCTAGTTTGAAAGTCAAACGGCTAGTTTTGGGAAAGAAGAGAAGGAGGTTTGAAACCGACTTGGGGGAGGAGTTCCTCCTCCCACCGCCAGCCTACCTTGGGTCCGAGTTGGGGAGGGACTCCCCTCCCCAGGCGCGCCTCCCTCCACCTATAAGAGGAGGGGCAGGGCTCCCCTCCTAGACACACAAGTTGCCACCCTCTAAACCTAAACCCTAGCCACAGCCTAGGATTTCTCCCAAGCCGCCGAGTTAGAGCTTCTAATTTCCCTAGCCGCTGGTTTATCCCCTTCTAATTGGTGTGTCTAAACCCTAGATCACCAAGGCTCTCTCATAGTCCACCATACTCGCTCCGGCTTAAGGCGAAGCCCTGCGAGATCTCCCCTGTACTTCCGGTACCACGCCGTCGTGCTGCCGGAATCGCGAGGAGAGTTCTACAACCTCCGCTGCATGCTGGAACACGGGAGAGGAAGGTCTTCGTCGAGTACCGAACGTGTGACCGACTGCGGAAGCGCTGCCGGAACGCAGCGCCGGAAGGATCGTCTACGCGATCTTGAGATCGGCAAGAGTACGACTACATCACCCACGAGAATCTGCTCTCGTTAACCGCTTTGGAATCTTCGAGGGTGAGTTCCTCTATCGACTCGTTGCTACAATCTAGTAGATAGATCTTGGCTTGTTTGTTTGCATGCGGTAGAAAATTTTTGTTTTCCATGCTACGAACCCCTACACCTAGGCGATTTTGAACGATAGTAAGGCCCGATTGATGTTTGAGGGCATGACCAAGAACTCGTTGTTTTCATGTTTTATGGTCGTTTTCATCAGCTATTAGCCATAGTATTTGGGTTCCGGGGCGATTTAACTGTTTGAGAGGTATGACCAAAAAATCGCCGTTTTCCGTTTTATGACCGTTTCATGAGCTATGGCCCATAGTTTTGGGTTTAAAGGATGATTTACGTGTTTGCGAGGTATGACGAAAAACTCTTGGTTTTTTCGTTTTATGTTTGTTTTCATGAGCTATTGCCCACTGTTTTGGGGTTCCAGGACGATTTAAATGCTTGAGAGTCATGCCCAAAACTCATATTTTTTTGTTTTATGGACATTTTCATGAGGTACTCCCCATAGTTTTAGGGTTCCAGGGAGATTTAGGATGATAGTAAGGCCCAATAGATGTTTGAGGGCATGACCAAGAACTCGTCGTTTCATCAGCTATTACCCACAGTTTTGGGGTTCCAGGACGATTTATCTGGTTGAGAGGTATGAGCAAACAATTTATAGTTTTTGCGTTGTATGGCCGTTTTCATGAGCTATTGACCATAATTTTAGGTTTCTAGGGCGATTTACATGTTTCAGAGTTCTGACCAAAAACTCATATTTTTTGGGTTTTATGCCCATTTTCATGAGTTTTTGCCTACAGTTTTGGGTTCCACAGCGATTTACAACAACCGTAAGGCCCGATACATTTTTCGGAGCATCACCAAGAACTACTCGTTCTCTTTTTGGCCGTTTTCATGAGTTATTGCCCATATTTTGGGGTTCCAGGGGGCTTTGCATGGCTAGCAAGACCCGATACATGTTTGACAGATATCACCAAAAACTAGTCATTTTCGCATTTTATGACCGTTTCATGAGCTATGGGCCATAGCTTTCGGGTTCCAGGGCGATTTACATGTTTGAGAGGTATGAAAAAAATTCGTTGTTTGTGCGTTTTATGGCCGTTTTCATGAGATATTGCCCATAGTTTTAGGCTTCCATACCGATTTAAATGTTTTAGAGTTATGCCCCAAACTCATCTTTTTTTGCATTTTATGGACTTTTTCATTATTTATTCCCATAGTTTTGGGGTTCTAGGACGATTTACAACGACAGTAATAAACGATACATGTTTGACGGCATGACCAAAAACTCGTAGTTTTCTGTTTTATGGCCGTTTTCATGATTTAATCTCCATAATATTGGTGTTACAGGGGGATATGCATGACCCGTAAGACCGAATACATCTTTGAGAATTATGACCAAAAACTCATCGGTTTCACGTCTTATGGCTGTTTTCATTAGTTATTGCCCATAGTTTTGGGGTTCTAGGGCGATTTACAATGATCTTAATAAACGATACATGTTTGACAGCATCACCAAAAAATCACCATTTTCGTGTTTTATGGACGTTTTCATGAGCTATTGCCGACAGTTTTGGGTTCCAGGACGTTTTACATGTTTGAGAGGTATCACCAAAAATCCGTCGTTTTTTGCGTTTTATGGCCGTTTTCATGAGCCATTGCCCATAGCTTGAGGGTCTAGAGCGATTTACATGTTTGAGAGGTAGGACGAAAATCTTGTTGTTTTTTGTATTTTATGGCCGTTTTCATTATCTATTGCCCACGGTTTTAGGGTTCCAGGCCGATTTTAATGTTTGAGAGTTATGCCCAAAAACTAATATTTTTTTATTTATGGATGTTTTCATGAGTAATTGCCCATTGTTATGGGGTTCCTAGGCGATTTTGAACGATAGTAAGGCCCGATTGATGTTTGAGGGCATAACCAAGAACTCGTTGTTTTCATGTTTTATGGTCGTTTTCATCAGCTATTAGCCATAGTTTTTGGGTTCCGGGGCGATTTAACTGTTTGAGAGGTATGACCAAAAAATCGCCGTTTTCCGTTTTATGACCGTTTCATGAGCTATGGCCCATAGTTTTGTGTTTACAGGATGATTTACGTGTTTGCGAGGTATGACGAAAAACTCGTGGTTTTTTGTTTTATGTTTGTTTTCATGACCTATTGCCCACTGTTTTGGGGTTCGAGGACGATTTAAATGCTTGAGAGTCATTCCCAAAACTCATATTTTTTTGCGTTTTATGGACATTTTCTGAGTTACTCCCCATAGTTTTAGGGTTCCAGGTAGATTTAGAACGATAGTAAGGCCCGATAGATGTTTGAGGGCATGACCAAGAACTCGTCGTTTCATCAGCTATTACCCACAGTTTTGGGGTTCCAGGACGATTTATCTGGTTGAGAAGTATGAGCAAACAATTCATCGTTTTTGCGTTGTATGGCCGTTTTCATGAGCTATTGACCATAATTTTGGAGTTCTAGGGCGATTTACATGATTCAGAGTTATGACCAAAAACTCGTATTTTTTGCGTTTTATGCCCATTTTCATGAGTTTTGCCTACAGTTTGGGGTTCCAGAGCGATTTACAACAACCGTAAGGCCCGATACATTTTTCGGAGCATCACCAAGAACTACTCGTTCTCGTTTTTTGGCCGTTTCATGAGTTATTGCCCATATTTAGGGGTTCCAGGGGGCTTTGCATGGCTAGCAAGACCCGATATATGTTTGACAGATATCACCAAAAACTAGTCATTTTCGCGTTTTATGACCGTTTCATGAGCTATGGCCCATAGCTTTGGGGTTCCAGGGCGATTTTCATGTTTGAGAGGTATGAAGAAAAATTCGTTGTTTGTGCGTTTTATGGCCGTTTTCATGAGATATTGCCCATAGTTTTGGGCTTCCATCCCGATTTAAATGTTTCAGTGTTATGCCCAAAACTCATCTTTTTTTGCATTTTATGGACGTTTCCATTAGTTATTCCCCATAGTCTTGGGGTTCTAGGGCGATTTACAACGACAGTAATAAACGATACATGTTTGACGGCATGACCAAAAACTCGTAGTTTTCTGTTTTATGGCCGTTTTCATGATTTAATCTCCATAATATTGGTGTTACAGGGGGATATGCATGACCCATAAGACCGAATACATCTTTGAGAATTATGACCAAAAACTCATCGGTTTCACGTCTTATGGCTGTTTTCATTAGTTATTGCCCATAGTTTTGGGGTTCTAGGGCGATTTACAATGATCTTAATAAACGATACATGTTTGACAGCATCACCAAAAAATCACCATTTTCGTGTTTTATGGACGTTTTCATGAGCTATTGCCGATAGTTTTGGGGTTCCAGGCCGTTTTACATGTTTGAGAGGTAATCACCAAAAATTCGTCGTTTTTTGCGTTTTATGGCCGTTTTCATGAGCCATTGCCCATAGCTTGAGGGTTCTAGAGCGATTTACATGTTTGAGAGGTATGACAAAAATCTCGTTGTTTTTTGTTTTTTATAGACGTTTTCATTAGAGCCCACGGTTTTAGGGTTCCAGGCCGATTTTAATGTTTGAGAGTTATGCCCAAAAACTAATATTTTTTTGATTTATGGATGTTTTCATGAGTAATTTCCCATTGTTATGGGGTTCCTAGGAGATTTTGAACAATAGTAAGGCCCGATTGATGTTTGAGGGCATGACCAAGAACTCGTTGTTTTCATGTTTTATGGTCGTTTTCATCAGCTATTAGCCATAGTTTTTTGGGTTCCGGGGCAATTTAACTGTTTGAGAGGTATGACCAAAAAATCGCCGTTTTCCGTTTTATGACCGTTTCATGAGCTATGGCCCATAGTTTTGGGTTTAAGGATGATTTACGTGTTTGCGAGGTATGACGAAAAACTCTTGGTTTTTTTGTTTTATGTTTGTTTTCATGAGCTATTGCCCACTGTTTGGGGTTCCAGGACGATTTAAATGCTTGAGAGTCATGCCCAAAACTCATATTTTTTTGTTTTATGGACATTTTCATGAGGTACTCCCATAGTTTTAGGGTTCCAGGGAGATTTAGGATGATAGTAAGGCCCAATAGATGTTTGAGGGCATGACCAAGAACTCGTCGTTTCATTAGCTATTACCCACAGTTTTGGGGTTCCAGGACGATTTATCTGGTTGAGAGGTATGAGCAAACAATTTATAGTTTTTTGCGTTGTATGGCCGTTTTCATGAGCTATTGACCATAATTTTGGGTTCTAGGGCGATTTACATGTTTCAGAGTTCTGACCAAAAACTCATATTTTTTGGGTTTTTATGCCATTTTCATGAGTTTTTGCCTACAGTTTTGGGTTCCACAGCGATTTACAACAACCGTAAGGCCCGATACATTTTTCGGAGCATCACCAAGAACTACTCGTTCTCTTTTTTGGCCGTTTTCATGAGTTATTGCCCATATTTTGGGGTTCCAGGGGGCTTTGCATGGCTAGCAAGACCCGATACATGTTTGACAGATATCACCAAAAACTAGTCATTTTCGCATTTTATGACCGTTTCATGAGCTATGGGCCATAGCTTTCGGGTTCCAGGGCGATTTACATGTTTGAGAGGTATGAAAAAAATTCGTTGTTTGTGCGTTTTATGGCCGTTTTCATGAGATATTGCCCATAGTTTTAGGCTTCCATACCGATTTAAATGTTTTAGAGTTATGCCCCAAAACTCATCTTTTTTTGCATTTTATGGACTTTTCATTAGTTATTCCCCATAGTTTTGGGGTTCTAGGACGATTTACAACGACAGTAATAAACGATACATGTTTGACGCATGACCAAAAACTCGTAGTTTTCTGTTTTATGGCCGTTTTCATGATTTAATCTCCATAATATTGGTGTTACAGGGGGATATGCATGACCCGTAAGACCGAATACATCTTTGAGAATTATGACCAAAAACTCATCGGTTTCACGTCTTATGGCTGTTTTCATTAGTTATTGCCCATAGTTTTGGGGTTCTAGGGCGATTTACAATGATCTTAATAAACGATACATGTTTGACAGCATCACCAAAAAATCACCATTTTCGTGTTTTATGGACGTTTTCATGAGCTATTGCCGACAGTTTTGGGGTTCCAGGACGTTTTACATGTTTGAGAGGTATCACCAAAAATCCGTCGTTTTTGCGTTTTTATGGCCGTTTTCATGAGCCATTGCCCATAGCTTGAGGGTTCTAGAGCGATTTACATGTTTGAGAGGTAGGACGAAAATCTTGTTGTTTTTTGTATTTTATGGCCGTTTTCATTATCTATTGCCCACGGTTTTTAGGGTTCCAGGCCGATTTTAATGTTTGAGAGTTATGCCCAAAAACTAATATTTTTTTATTTATGGATGTTTTCATGAGTAATTGCCCATTGTTATGGGGTTCCTAGGCGATTTTGAACGATAGTAAGGCCCGATTGATGTTTGAGGGCATAACCAAGAACTCGTTGTTTTCATGTTTTATGGTCGTTTTCATCAGCTATTAGCCATAGTTTTTGGGTTCCGGGGCGATTTAACTGTGTGAGAGGTATGACCAAAAAATCGCCGTTTTTCCGTTTTATGACCGTTTCATGAGCTATGGCCCATAGTTTTGTGTTTACAGGATGATTTACGTGTTTGCGAGGTATGACGAAAAACTCGTGGTTTTTTGTTTTATGTTTGTTTTCATGACCTATTGCCCACTGTTTTGGGGTTCGAGGACGATTTAAATGCTTGAGAGTCATTCCCAAAACTCATATTTTTTGCGTTTTATTGGACATTTTCTTGAGTTACTCCCCATAGTTTTAGGGTTCCAGGTAGATTTAGAACGATAGTAAGGCCCGATAGATGTTTGAGGGCATGACCAAGAACTCGTCGTTTCATCAGCTATTACCCACAGTTTTGGGGTTCCAGGACGATTTATCTGGTTGAGAAGTATGAGCAAACAATTCATCGTTTTTGCGTTGTATGGCCGTTTTCATGAGCTATTGACCATAATTTTGGAGTTCTAGGGCGATTTACATGATTCAGAGTTATGACCAAAAACTCGTATTTTTTGCGTTTTATGCCCATTTTTCATGAGTTTTTGCCTACAGTTTGGGGTTCCAGAGCGATTTACAACAACCGTAAGGCCCGATACATTTTTCGGAGCATCACCAAGAACTACTCGTTCTCGTTTTTTTGGCCGTTTTCATGAGTTATTGCCCATATTTAGGGGTTCCAGGGGGCTTTGCATGGCTAGCAAGACCCGATACATGTTTGACAGATATCACCAAAAACTAGTCATTTTCGCGTTTTATGACCGTTTCATGAGCTATGGCCCATAGCTTTGGGGTTCCAGGGCGATTTCATGTTTGAGAGGTATGAAGAAAAATTCGTTGTTTGTGCGTTTTATGGCCGTTTTCATGAGATATTGCCCATAGTTTTGGGCTTCCATCCCGATTTAAATGTTTCAGTGTTATGCCCAAAACTCATCTTTTTTTGCATTTTATGGACGTTTCCATTAGTTAGTTATTCCCATAGTCTTGGGGTTCTAGGGCGATTTACAACGACAGTAATAAACGATACATGTTTGACGGCATGACCAAAAACTCGTAGTTTTCTGTTTTATGGCCGTTTTCATGATTTAATCTCCATAATATTGGTGTTACAGGGGGATATGCATGACCCGTAAGACCGAATACATCTTTGAGAATTATGACCAAAAACTCATCGGTTTCACGTCTTATGGCTGTTTTCATTAGTTATTGCCCATAGTTTTGGGGTTTCTAGGGCGATTTACAATGATCTTAATAAACGATACATGTTTGACAGCATCACCAAAAAATCACCATTTTCGTGTTTTATGGACGTTTTCATGAGCTATTGCCGACAGTTTTGGGGTTCCAGGACGTTTTACATGTTTGAGAGGTATCACCAAAAATCCGTCGTTTTTGCGTTTTATGGCCGTTTTCATGAGCCATTGCCCATAGCTTGAGGGTTCTAGAGCGATTTACATGTTTTGAGAGGTAGGACGAAAATCTTGTTGTTTTTTTGTATTTTATGGCCGTTTTCATTATCTATTGCCCACGTTTTAGGGTTCCAGGACGATTTTAATGTTTGAGAGTTATGCCCAAAAACTAATATTTTTTTTGATTTATGGATGTTTTCATGAGTAATTTCCCATTGTTATGGGGTTCCTAGGAGATTTTGAACAATAGTAAGGCCCGATTGATGTTTGAGGGCATGACCAAGAACTCGTTGTTTTCATGTTTTATGGTCGTTTTCATCAGCTATTAGCCATAGTTTTTGGGTTCCGGGGCGATTTAACTGTTTGAGAGGTATGACCAAAAAATCGCCGTTTTCCGTTTTATGACCGTTTCATGAGCTATGGCCCATAGTTTTGGTTTACAGGATGATTTACGTGTTTGCGAGGTATAACGAAAAAACTCGTGGTTTTACATTTTATTGAGTTACTCCCCATAGTTTTAGGGTTCCAGGGAGATTTAGAACGCTAGTAAGGCCCTATAGATGTTTGAGGGCATGACCAAGAACTCGTCGTTCCATCAGCTATTACCCACAGTTTTGGGGTTCCAGGACGATTTATCTGGTTGAGAGGTATGAGCAAACAATTCATCGTTTTTTGCGTTTATGGCCGTTTTCATGAGCTATTGACCATAATTTTGGGGTTCTAGGGCGATTTACATGATTCAGAGTTATGACCAAAAACTCGTATTTTTGCGTTTTATGCCCATTTTCATGAGTTTTTGCCTACAGTTTTGGGTTCCAGAGCGATTTACAACAACCGAAAGGCCAGATACATTTTTCGGAGATCATCACCAGAACTACTCGTTCTCGTTTTTTTGGCCGTTTTCATGAGTTATTGCCCATAGTTTGGGGGTTCCAGGGGGCTATGCATGGCTAGCAAGACCCGATACATGTTTGACAGATCACCAAAAACTAGTCATTTTCGCGTTTTATGACCGTTTCATGAGCTATGGCCCATAGCTTTGGGGTTCCAGGGCGATTTACATGTTTGAGAGGTATGAAGAAAAATTCGTTGTTTGTGTGTTTTATGGCCGATTTCATGAGATATTGCCCATATATTTGGGCTTCCATACCGATTTAAATATTTCATAGTTATGCCCAAAACTCATCTTTTTTTGCATTTTATGGACGTTTCCATTAGTTATTCCCCATAGTTTGGGGTTCTAGGGCGATTTACAACGACAGTAATAAACGATACATGTTTGACGGCATGACCAAAAACTCGTAGTTTTCTGTTTGATGGCCGTTTTCATGATTTAATCTCCATAATATTGTGTTACAGGTGGATATGCATGACCCGTAAGACCGAATACATCTTTGAGAATTATGACCAAAAACTCATCGGTTTCACGTCTTATGGCTGTTTTCATTAGTTATTGCCCATAGTTTTGGGGTTCTAGGGCGATTTACAATGATCTTAATAAACGATACATGTTTGACATCATCACCAAAAAATCACCATTTTCGTGTTTTATGGACGTTTCATGAGCTATTGCCGACAGTTTTGGGGTTCCAGGACGTTTTACATGTTTGAGAGGTATCACCAAAAATCCGTCGTTTTTTGCGTTTTATGGCCTTTTCATGAGCCATTGCCCATAGCTTGAGGGTTCTAGAGCGATTTACATGTTTGAGAGGTAGGACGAAAATCTCGTTGTTTTTTGTATTTTATGGCCGTTTTCATTAGCTATTGCCCACGGTTTTAGGGTTCCAGGCCGATTTTAATGTCTGAGAGTTATGCCCAAAAACTAATTTTTTTTTTGATTTATGGATGTTTTCATGAGTAATTGCCCATTGTTATGGGGTTCCTAGGCGATTTTGAACGATAGTAAGGCCCGATTGATGTTTGAGGGCATGACCAAGAACTCGTTGTTTTCATGTTTTATGGTCGTTTTCATCAGCTATTAGCCATAGTATTTGGGTTCCGGGGCGATTTAACTGTTTGAGAGGTATGGCCCAAAATCGCCGTTTTCCGTTTTATGACCGTTTCATGAGCTATGGCCCATAGTTTTGGGTTTACAGGATGATTTACGTGTTTGCGAGGTATGACGAAAAACTCATGGTTTTTTCGTTTTATGTTTGTTTTCATGAGCTATTGCCCACTGTTTTGGGGTTCCAGGACGATTTAAATGCTTGAGAGTCATGCCCAAAACTCATATTTTTTTCGTTTTACGGAAATTTTCATGAGGTACTCCCCATAGTTTTAGGGTTCCAGGGAGATTTAGGATGATAGTAAGGCCCAATAGATGTTTGAGGGCATGACCAAGAACTCGTCGTTTCATCAGCTATTACCCACAGTTTTGGGGTTCCAGGACGATTTATCTGGTTGAGAGGTATGAGCAAACAATTATAGTTTTTGCGTTGTATGGCCGTTTTCATGAGATATTGACCATAATTTTGGGTTTCTAGGGCGATTTACATGATTCAGAGTTCTGACCAAAAACTCGTATTTTTTGCGTTTTATGCCCATTTTCATGAGTTGTTGCCTACAGTTTGGGGTTCCAGAGCGATTTACAACAACGGTAAGGCCCGATACATTTTTCGGAGCATCACCAAGAACTACTCGTTCTCATTTTTTTTGGCCGTTTTCATGAGTTATTGCCCATATTTAGGGGTTCCAGGGGGCTTTGCATGGCTAGCAAGACCCGATACATGTTTGACAGATATCACCAAAAACTAGTCATTTTCGCGTTTTATGACCGTTTCATGAGCTATGGCCCATAGCTTTGGGGTTCCAGGGCGATTTACATGTTTGAGAGGTATGAAGAAAAATTCGTTGTTTGTGCGTTTTATGGCCGTTTGCATGAGATATTGCCCATAGTTTTGGGCTTCCATCCCGATTTAAATGTTTTCAGAGTTATGCCCAAAACTCATCTTTTTTTGCATTTTATGGACGTTTCCATTAGTTATTCCCCATAGTTTTGGGGTTCTAGGGCGATTTACAACGACAGTAATAAACGATACATGTTTGACGGCATGACCAAAAACTCGTAGTTTTCTGTTTGATGGCCGTTTTCATGATTTAATCTCCATAATATTGGTGTTACAGAGGGATATGCATGACCCGTAAGACCGAATACATCTTTGAGAATTATGACCAAAACTCATCGGTTTCACGTCTTATGGCTGTTTTCATTAGTTATTGCCCATAGTTTTGGGGTTCTAGGGCGATTTACAATGATCTAATAAACGATACATGTTTGACAGCATCACCAAAAAATCACCATTTTCGTGTTTTATGGACGTTTTCATGAGCTATTGCCGACAGTTTTGGGGTTCCAGGACGTTTTACATGTTTGAGAGGTATCACCAAAAATCCGTCGTTTTTGCGTTTTATGGCCGTTTTCATGAGCCATTGCCCATAGCTTGAGGGTTCTAGAGCGATTTACATGTTTGAGAGGTAGGACGAAAATCTCGTTGTTTTTTTATTTATGGCCGTTTTCATTAGCTATTGCCCACGGTTTTAGGGTTCCAGGCCGATTTTAATGTTTGAGAGTTATGCCCAAAAACTAATATTTTTTTTGATTTATGGATGTTTTCATGAGTAATTGCCCATTGTTATGGGGTTCCTAGGCGATTTTGAACGATAGTAAGGCCCGATTGATGTTTGAGGGCATGACCAAGAACTCGTTGTTTTCATGTTTTTTATGGTCGTTTCATCAGCTATTAGCCATAGTATTTGGGTTCCGGGGCGATTTAACTGTTTGAGAGGTATGGCCAAAAAATCGCCGTTTTCCGTTTTATGACCGTTTCATGAGCTATGGCCCATAGTTTTGGGTTTACAGGATGATTTACGTGTTTGGCGAGGTATGACAAAAAACTCATGGTTTTTTTTCGTTTTATGTTTGTTTTCATGAGCTATTGCCCACTGTTTTGGGGTTCCAGGACGATTTAAATGCTTGAGAGTCATGCCCAAAACTCATTTTTTTTCGTTTTATGGAAATTTTCATGAGGTACTCATCATAGTTTTAGGGTTCCAGGGAGATTTAGGATGATAGTAAGGCCCAATAGATGTTTGAGGGCATGACCAAGAACTCGTCGTTTCATCAGCTATTACCACAGTTTTGGGGTTCCAGGACGATTTATCTGGTTGAGAGGTATGAGCAAACAATTTATAGTTTTTGCGTTGTATGGCCGTTTTCATGAGATATTGACCATAATTTTGGGTTTTCTAGGGCGATTTGCATGATTCAGAGTTCTGACCAAAAACTCGTATTTTTTTTGCGTTTTATGCCCATTTTCATGAGTTGTTGCCTACAGTTTGGGGTTCCAGAGCGATTTACAACAACGGTAAGGCCCGATACATTTTTCGGAGCATCACCAAGAACTACTCGTTCTCATTTTTTTTGGCCGTTTTCATGAGTTATTGCCCATATTTAGGGGTTCCAGGGGGCTTTGCATGGCTAGCAAGACCCGATACATGTTTGACAGATATCACCAAAAACTAGTCATTTTCGCGCGTTTTATGACCGTTTCATGAGCTATGGCCCATAGCTTTGGGGTTCCAGGGCGATTTACATGTTTGAGAGGTATGAAGAAAAATTCGTTGTTTGTGCGTTTTATGGCCGTTTGCATGAGATATTGCCCATAGTTTTGGGCTTCCATCCCGATTTAAATGTTTCAGAGTTATGCCCAAAACTCATCTTTTTTTTGCATTTTATGGACGTTTCCATTAGTTATTCCCCATAGTTTTTGGGGTTCTAGGGCGATTTACAACGACAGTAATAAACGATACATGTTTGACGGCATGACCAAAAACGTTATTTTTTCTGTTTGATGGCCGTTTTCATGATTTAATCTCCATAATATTGGTGTTACAGAGGGATATGCATGACCCGTAAGACCGAATACATCTTTGAGAATTATGACCAAAAACTCATCGGTTTCACGCTTATGGCTGTTTTCATTAGTTATTGCCCATAGTTTTGGGGTTCTAGGGCGATTTACAATGATCTTAATAAACGATACATGTTTGACAGCATCACCAAAAAATCACCATTTTCGTGTTTTATGGACGTTTTCATGAGCTATTGCCGACAGTTTTGGGGTTCCAGGACGTTTTACATGTTTGAGAGGTATCACCAAAAATCCGTCGTTTTTGCGTTTTATGGCCGTTTTCATGAGCCATTGCCCATAGCTTGAGAGTTCTAGAGCGATTTACATGTTTGAGAGGTAGGACGAAAATCTCGTTGTTTTTTGTATTTTATGGCCGTTTTCATTAGCTATTGCCCACGGTTTTAGGGTTCCAAGGCCGATTTTAATGTTTGAGAGTTATGCCAAAAACTAATATTTTTTTTGATTTATGGATGTTTTCATGAGTAATTGCCCATTGTTATGGGGTTCCTAGGCGATTTTGAACGATAGTAAGGCCCGATTGATGTTTGAGGGCATGACCAAGAACTCGTTGTTTTCATGTTTTATGGTCGTTTTCATCAGCTATTAGCCATAGTAGGGTTCCGGGGCGATTTAACTGTTTGAGAGGTATGGCCAAAAAATCGCCGTTTTTCCGTTTTATGACCGTTTCATGAGCTATGGCCCATAGTTTTGGGTTTACAGGATGATTTACGGTGTTTGCGAGGTATGAAAAAACTCATGGTTTTTTCGTTTTATGTTTTGTTTTCATGAGCTATTGCCCACTGTTTTGGGGTTCCAGGACGATTTAAATGCTTGAGAGTCATGCCCAAAACTCATATTTTTTTCGTTTTATGGAAATTTTCATGAGGTACTCATCATAGTTTTAGGGTTCCAGGGAGATTTAGGATGATAGTAAGGCCCAATAGATGTTTGAGGGGGATGACCAAGACTCGTCGTTTCATCAGCTATTACCCACAGTTTTGGGTTCCAGGACGATTTATCTGGTTGAGAGGTATGAGCAAACAATTTATAGTTTTTGCGTTGTATGGCCGTTTTCATGAGATATTGACCATAATTTTGGGTTTCTAGGGCGATTTGCATGATCAGAGTTCTGACCAAAAACTCGTATTTTTTGCGTTTTATGCCCATTTTCATGAGTTGTTGCCTAGAGTTTGGGGGTTTCCAGAGCGATTTACAACAACGGTAAGGCCCGATACATTTTTCGGAGCATCACCAAGAACTACTACTCGTTCTTGTTTTTTTTGGCCGTTTTCATGAGTTATTGCCCATATTTAGGGGTTTCCAGGGGGCTTTGCATGGCTAGCAGACCCGATACATGTTTGACAGATATCACCAAAAACTAGTCATTTTCGCGTTTTATGACCGTTTCATGAGCTATGGCCCATAGCTTTGGGGTTCCAGGGCGATTTACATGTTTGAGAGGTATGAATAAAAATTCATTGTTTGTGCGTTTTATGGCCGTTTTCATGAGATATTGCCCATAGTTTTGGGCTTCCATCCCGATTTAAATGTTTCAGAGTTATGCCCAAAACTCATCTTTTTTTTTGCATTTTATGGACTTTCCATAGTTATTCCCCATAGTTTTGGGGTTCTAGGGCGATTTACAACGACAGTAATGAACGATACATGTTTGACGGCATGACCAAAAACTCGTAGTTTTCTTTTTATGGCCGTTTTCATGATTTAATCTCCATAATTTGGTGTTACAACAGAGGGATGCATGACCCGTAACACCGAATACATCTTTGAGAATTATGACCAAAAACTCATCGGTTTCACGTCTTATGGCTGTTTTCATTAGTTATTGCCCATAGTTTTGGGGGTTCTAGGGCGATTTACAATGATCTTAATAAACGATACATGTTTGACAGCATCACCAAAAAATCACCATTTTCGTGTTTTATGGACGTTTTCATGAGCTATTGCCGACAGTTTTGGGGTTCCAGGACGTTTTACATGTTTGAGAGGTATCACCAAAAATTCGTCGTTTTTGCGTTTTATGGCCGTTTTCATGAGCCATTGCCCATAGCTTGAGGGTTCTAGAGCATTTACATGTTTGAGAGGTATGACGAAAATCTCGTTGTTTTTTTGTGTTTTATGGTCGTTTTCATTAGAGCCCACAGTTTTAGGGTTTCAGGCCGATTTTAATGTTTGAGAGTTATGCCCAAAAACTAATATTTTTTTTTGATTTATGGATGTTTTCATGAGTAATTGCCCATTGTTATGGGGTCCTAGTGTTGGAGATATGCCCAAGAGGCAATAATAAATTGGGTTATTAATATCTTTCATACTTATGATAAATGTTTACATACCATGCTATAATTGTATTAACAGAAACATTAATACTTGTGTGATTTGTAAACATAAAAGAGTCTCTTAGTAAGCCTCTTGTTAAACTAGCTTGTTGGTTAATATATGATCATGGTTTCCTGATCATGAACATAGAGATGTTTTTAACAACAGGGTCATATCATTAGGAGAATGATTGATGGACATACTCCTATAGTTAAGCGTAGCATAAAGATCGAGTCATTTAATATAGTTCATTTGCTATAAGCTTTCTGATACAAGTAAACCTAATTCCTTCGACCATGAGATCATGCTAATCACCATCACCGGAAGGATGCTTTGAGACATCAAACACCACACCGTAAACTGGGTGGCTATAAAGGTGGCATTGAGTGTTCGAAAGTATGTGTTGAGGCACATGGATCAAGAGTGGACTTGTCCATCCATATGACGGATAGATATACTCTGGGCCCTCTTGGTGGAATGTCATCCAATTAGCTTGCAAGCATGTGACTGGCTCACAAGGGATCACATACCATGGGAACGAGAAAAGAGTACTTATCGGTAACGAGGTTGAACTAGGTATGCAGAGATACCGACGATCAAAACTCGATAAGTAAACTATCGTGAGACAAAGGGAAATTGGTATCGTATGTAAGTGGTTCATTCGATCGCAAAGTAATCGTAGAAATATGTGGGAGGCCATATGAATTTCCAGATTCCTCTATTGGTTATTGTTCGGGAGAAGTGTCTCGATCATGTGCCGCATAATTCACGAACCGTAGGAGACCACACTTAAGGATTCGACGTGTTTGAGTAGTTATGGAATGATGAGTAAGAGACCGAATGTTGTTCGGAGTCTCGGATGGAATCACGGATATCACGAGGAGATCCGGAATGGTCCGGAGAATAAGATTCATATAAGGAAAGTCCTGTTTCGGAGTTGGAGAATGGTTCCGTGTGTTCTTCATCGGGAATGTTCTAGAAGGTTCCGGAATGTCCGGCACTCCGGGGGAAAGGGGACATGAAATGTGTTTATATCAAGTTGATGATTGTATCATGTACAGGTATCATCGCTGTACCAAAATAGAGGGTTTATTCAAATCCTAGTTTGAAATTCAAAACGGCTAGTTTGAAAGTCAAACGGCTAGTTTTGGGAAAGAAGAGAAGAAGGTTTGAAACCGACTTGGGGGAGAGTTCCTCCTCCCACCGCCGGCCCACCTTGGGTCCGAGTTGGGGAGGGGACTCCCCTCCCAGGCGCGCCTCCCTCCACCTATAAGAGGAGGGGCAGGGCTCCCCTCCTAGACACACAAGTTTGCCTCCCTCTAAACCTAATCCCTAGCCAAAGCCTAGGGATTTCTCCCAAGCCGCCGAGTTAGAGCTTCTAATTGCCCTAGCCGCTGGTTTAGTTAGCCCCTTCTAATTGGTGTGTCTAAACCCTAGATCACCAAGGCTCTCTCATAGTCCACCACCATCTCGCTCCGGCTTAAGGCGAAGCCCTGCGAGATCTCCCCTCTACTTCCGGTACCACTCACGCCAGCGTGCTGCCGGAATCGCGAGGAGAGTGCTACAACCTCCGCTGCCTGCTGGAACAAGGGAGAGGAAGGTCTTCGTCGAGTACCGAACGTGTGACCGACTGCGGAAGCGCTGCCGGAACGCAGCGCCGGAAGGATCGTCTACGCGATCTTGAGATCGGCAGGAGTACTACATCACCACGAGAATCTGCTCTCGTTAAACCGCTTTGGAATCTTCGAGGGTGAGTTCCTCTATCGACTCGTTGCTACAATCTAGTAGATAGATCTTGGCTTGTTTGTTTGCATGCGGTAGAAATTTTGTTGTTTCCATGCTACGAACCCCTACAGTGGTATCAGAGCCGTCTATATGTAGATCTGTTGCATGAGTAGAACACAATGGTCATTGTGGTCGTTGATGCTTTTGTTGTCGGTTGCTTCTTGTGACCTTTGCATCTTGCGGATGGTGGATGAAGCGGCCCAGGCTAACCTTACATGACATCGTTCATGAGACTTGCTCCACGCTTGACATGCAACGTGTATTGCATAAGTGGCTTTGCGGGTGCCTGTTTCTCCCAACATAGTTAAGATTCAATTTACAAACGGGTAATTGACAATACTAGTATCAATGTTGTGGTTCTTGTTCGTAAGTTAGAGGACACTTATTGAAAGCCCAAACCACGTAAAATATGCAAAGAAAATCAGAGGCGTCTAACTTTGATTTGCAGGGGTGTGCTTGTGATGTGATATGGCCATGATTGTGATTATATTTGATGTATGCAATGTTCCTTATTGTAAGTTGGCAACCGGCAGGAGCCATATGGTTGTCTTTAAAATTCTGTTAAGACCCGCGTGTCTATTCAAAGTAGTTGTAATAGTTGAAGCTGGTGACCTCAACCATGGAGCAAGCGTCATTGACCTGATGCAATGCCGGTGATGATGGAGATCATGTTCGTGCTTGAAGATGGAGATCAGAAGCACAAGAAGAAAGGCCATATCATATCACATATTATGAATTGCATGTGATGTTAATCCTTTTATGCATCTTGTATTTCTTAGTTACGACTGTAGCATTATAAGATGATCCCTCAAGCACACAATTTCAAGTTTAAAGTGTTCATCCTTAGTAAGCACCGTTGCTAAAGCTCGTTGTTTCGAAGCACCACGTGATGATCGGGTGTGTTTTTAGATTCTGCGAGTGTATACACGTGAGCAAGCCAGATTTGCTCATGTGGAAGCTAAGTGATCTTGACGAGCCTAGCATGCAACAGACATGGTCTCGGAACACGGATCACCGAAAGGTAAAGCATGAGTCATATAGTAGATATGTGAACATGATGATTGTTCGCCAGGAAGCTACATCAACTCTCGTGATGATCGGTTTTGATGTTGGTGGATTTGGTTCGTGTGATCACTAAAACAATGTGAGGGATATTGTTTTGAGTGGGAGTTCAACGGCATATGATTAAAATTTGAACACTATTTATCATAATTAAATCAAAGTGAATTTTCATAATTGGTGGTAGTCATTGGCATCCGTTACCACCTTGCGCTTTGTTTTAATTGAGATGATAGAACTATAGATTCTGTTAGTTACTTTACGAACTGGTATCGTATTGGTTTGAAGTGTTAATCTAAAGTTTAAAAGTCCTATTGCAAACTTTCAGTAGTAAGTTCCGGCACTCCATGAAGTTTAATATTGGTATTAAAACGAGAGTGACAATTCCAATGTTAGTGTATGAGTATCATGTTTATCTCCATGATATTGATATTCAAAGGATTGTCCTTATACAAGGTTATCTAGGATCTAAAAGAGTTGTTTCAGAACCATGATGTGTGGAAGATATTGTGATATCTGAAACGAAGTTTTGGTTGCAACATGATAGAGTATAATATGGCAAAAGTCATGTTCTCATATTTGATGAGAATTTGCAAAGGTTGGAGACACTAGTTGTCCTAATCCACAAAAAGGTTTTGGATAGCAAACATTATACTCACGATTCATCTTTATAAGCTAAAAGAGCTTGATCATGGATAATTCGCATGATAAGGGTGATTTTGATGTAGTAAAATATGTACTACACCAAGAGATTACTAAAGAAAGGAATTTGAAAGAACACCAACATTTGATGATGGTGATCTACTTCAAAGTGTGAGTCCAAAGACATTGGTATTTAATTATACACGCTTTGGATTATGTGTCATATGTATGACTCCACTATTGATGTTGATAGATTCTTTCAACAGAAAGGAAATACTGAAAGAGAATCTCATAAATAGTATGGCAAAAAAGAAAAGACTAGAATTGTTTCATTTAAGTATATAGATGATATACATGTTTATGCTATATTCTTTGCTTATTAAACAATGTGGTTCTTAATATTTGATACTAAATTTGTTGGTGTGAATCGTCATAACGAAACAACACAATTCATGAACTACAAATGGCTAAGTAACTAGCAAAAGAATATGTGATGATTTCATCGAGAACAAATAAAGGGTTATTGTGTTGCTCGTTAAAACATCAAGTTTGCCTTCAAGATTTGTTTTATCAGGTATTATGAGAACAAAAGGGTTGTTCAAATAATTGCCGTAATCGCATAAAAGATGATTCGCAAATCTCGTTGGAGAAATCACATCCATAAAACTAGTGGCTAAAAATGTCGAAAGACAAATTGATTGATAGATCACTTAGGGTGACAATCGCCGTTAAATTATATTTGAAAGAAAACAGGAAGAAACTCCATGTGGATGGAATTTTGAGTCTTTTGATTTTGATCACATGACGCTTGTGAAACTTTCCTAGAGATAATTAAAACTTCGTTCATAGGCCAAAAGGGAACGAATGACTACCTATTGGAACTTGTACATATTGTTGTACGAAGTCCATTATGTGTAGTCAAGAGCGATGGATTTCAACTTCATATGCTTTCT
>CAJUWN010000607.1:0-69979 GCA_910589765.1 Avena atlantica
TTAGAACGATAGTAAGGCCCGATAGATGTTTGAGGGCATGACCAAACAACTCGTCGTTTCATCAGCTATTACCCACAGTTTTGGGGTTCCAGGACGATTTATCTGGTTGAGAGGTATGAGCAAACAATTCATCGTTTTTGCTTTGTATGGCGGTTTTCATGAGCTATTGACCATAAATTTGGGGTTCTAGGGCGATTTTACATGATTCAGAGTTATGACCAAAAACTCGTATTGTTGCGTTTATGCCCATTTTCATGAGTTTTTGCCTACAGTTTTGGGGTTCCAAGGCGTTTACAACAACCGCTAGGCCCGGTACATTTTCCAGAGCATCACCAAGAACTACTCGTTCTCGTTTTTATCGCCGTTTTCATGTGTTATTGCCCATATTTTGGGTGTTCCACGGGCTTTGCATGGCTAGCAAACCGATACATGTTTGACAGATATCACCAAAAACTAGTCGTTTTCGCGTTTTATGACCGTTTCATGAGCTATGGCCCATAGCTTTGGGGTTCCAGGGCGATTTACATGTTTGAGAGGTATGAAGAAAATTCGTTGTTTGTTGTTTTATGGCCGTTTTCATGAGATATTGCCCATAGTTTTGGCTTCCATACCGATTAAATGTTTCAGAGTTTATGCCCAAAACTTTCTTTTTTTGCATTTTATGGACGTTTCCATTAGTTATTCCCATAGTTTTGGGGTTCTAGGGCGATTTACAACGACAGTAATAAACGATACATGTTTGACGGCATGACCAAAAACTCGTAGTTTTCTGTTTATGGCCGTTTTCATGATTTAATCTCCATAATATTGGTGTTTAGGGGGATATGCATGACCCATAAGACCGAATACATCTTTGAGAATTATGACCAAAAACTCATCGGTTTCACGTCTTATGGCTGTTTTCATTAGTTATTGCCCGTAGTTTTGGGGTTCTAGGGCGATTTACAATGATCTTAATAAAAACGATACATGTTTGACAGCATCAACAAAAATCACCATTTTCGTGTTTGATGGACGTTTTCATGAGATATTGCCGACAATTTTGGGGTTCCAGGACGTTTTACATGTTTGAGAGGTATCACCAAAAATCCGTCGTTTTTGCGTTTTTTATGGGCCGTTTCATGAGCCATTGCCCATAGCTTGAGGTTCTAGAGCGATTTACATGTTTGAGAGGTAGGAAGAAAATCTCGTTGTTTTTTGTCTTTTATGGCCGTTTTCATTAGCTATTGCCCACGGTTTAGGTTCCAGGCCGATTTTAATGTTTGAGAGTTATGCCCAAAAACTATATTTTTTTTGATTTATGGATGTTTTCATGAGTAATTGCCCATTGTTATGGGGTTCTTAGGCAATTTTGAACGATAGTAAGGCCCGATTGATGTTTGAGGGCATGACCAAGAACTCGTTGTTTTCATGTTTTATGGTCGTTTTCATCAGCTATTAGCCATAGTTTTTGGGTTCCAGGACAATTTAACTGTTTGAGAGGTATGACCAAAAAATCGCCGTTTTCCGTTTTATGACCGTTTCATGAGGTATGGCCCATAGTTTTGGGTTTACAGGATGATTTACTTGTTTGCGAGGTATGACGAAACACTCGTGGATTTTTCGTTTTATGTTTGTTTCATGAGCTATTGCCCACTGTTTTGGGGTTCCAGGACGATTTAAATGCTTGAGAGTCATGCCCAAAACTCATATTTTTTGCGTTTTATGGACATTTTCTTGAGTTACTCCCATAGTTTTAGGGTTCTAAGGAGATTTAGAACGATAGTAAGGCCCGATAGATGTTTGAGGGCATGACCAAGAACTCATCGTTTCATCAGCTATTACCCACAGTTTTGGGGTTCCAGGACGATTTATCTTGTTGAGAGGTATGAGCAAACAATTCATCGTTTTTGCGTTGTATGGCCGTTTTCATCAGCTATTGACCATAATTTTGGGGTTCTAGGGCGATTTACATGATTCAGAGTTATAACCAAAAACTCGTATTTTTTGCGTTTTATGCCCATTTTCATGAGTTTTTACGTACAGTTTGGGGTTCCAGAGCGATTTACAACAACCGTAAGGCCCGATAGATTTTTCAGAGCATCACCAAGAACTACTCGTTCTCGTTTTTTGGCCGTTTTCATGAGTTATGGCCCATATTTTGGGGTTCCAGGGGGCTTTTCATGGCTAGCAAGACCCGGTACATGTTTGACAGATATTACCAAAAACTAGTCATTTCGCGTTTTATGACCGTTTCATGAGCTATGGCCCATAGCTTTGGGGTTCCAGGGCGATTTACATGTTTGAGAGGTATGAAGAAAAATTCGTTGTTTGTGCGTTTATGGCCGTTTTCATGAGATATTGCCCATAGTTTTGGGCTTCCACACCGATTTAAATGTTTCAGAGTTATGCCCAAAACTCATCTTTTTTGCATTTTATGGACGTTTCCATTAGTTATTCCCCATAGTTTTGGGGTTCTAGGGCGATTTACAACGACAGTCATAAACGATACATGTTTGACGGCATGACCAAAAACTCGTAGTTTTCTGTTTTATAGCCGTTTTCATGATTTAATCTCCACAATATTGGTGTTACAGGGGGATATGCATGACCCGTAACACCGAATACATCTTTGAGAATTATGACCAAAAAACTCATCGGTTTCACGTCTTATGGCTGTTTTCATTAGTTATTGCCCATAGTTTTGGGGGTTCTAGGGCGATTTACAATGATCTTAATAAACGATACATGTTTGACAGCATCACCAAAAAATCACCATTTTCGTGTTTTATGGACGTTTTCATGAGCTATTGCCGACAGTTTTGGGGTTCCAGGACGTTTACATGTTTGAGAGGTATCACCAAAAATTCGTCGTTTTTGCGTTTTATGGCCGTTTTCATGAGCCATTGCCCATAGCTTGAGGGTTCTAGAGCGATTTACATGTTTGAGAGGTATGACGAAAATCTCGTTGTTTTTTGTGTTTTATGGTCGTTTTCATTAGAGCCCACGGTTTTAGGGTTTCAGGCCGATTTAATGTTTGAGAGTTATGCCCAAAAACTAATATTTTTTTTTGATTTATGGATGTTTTCATGAGTAATTGCCCATTGTTATGGGGTCCTAGTGTTGGAGATATGCCCAAGAGGCAATAATAAAGTGGGTTATTATCATATCTTCATACTTATGATAAATGTTTACATACCATGCTATAATTGTATTAACATGAAACATTAATACTTGTGTGATTTGTAAACATAAAAGAGTCCCTAGTAAAGCCTCTTGTTAAACTAGCTTGTTGGTTAATATATGATCATGGTTTCCTGATCATGAACATAGAGATGTTATTAACAACAGGGTCATATCATTAGGAGAATGATGTGATGGACATACTCCTATAGTTAAGCGTAGCATAAAGATCAAGTCATTTAATATAGTTCATTTGCTATAAGCTTTCTGATACATAGTAACCTAATTCCTTCGACCATGAGATCATGCTAATCACCATCACCGGAAGGATGCTTTGATGACATCAAACACCACACCGTAACTGGGTGGCTATAAAGGTGGCATTGAGTGTTCGGAAAGTATGTGTTGAGGCACATGGATCAAGAGTGGGATTTGTCCATCCATATGACGGATAGATATACTCTGGGCCCTCTCGGTGGAATGTCATCCAATTAGCTTGCAAGCATGTGACTGGCTCACAAGGGATCACATACCATGGGAACGAGAAAAGAGTACTTATCGGTAACGAGGTTGAACTAGGTATGCAGAGATACCGACGATCAAAACCTCGGATAAGTAAACTATCGTGAGACAAAGGAAATTGGTATCATATGTAAGTGGTTCATTCGATCGCAAAGTAATCGTAAAAATATGTGGGAGCCATATGAATTTCCAGATTCCTCTATTGGTTATTGTTCGGAGAAGTGTCTCGATCATGTCCGCATAATTCACGAACCGTAGGGAGACACACTTAAGGATTCGACGTTGTTTGAGTAGTTATGGAATGATGAGTAAGAGACCGAATGTTGTTCAGAGTCTCGGATGGAATCCGGGATATCACGAGGAGATCCGGAATGGTCCGGAGAATAAGATTCATATAAGGAAAGTCCTGTTTCGGAGTTGGAGAATGGTTCCGGTGTTTTCATCGGGAATGTTCTAGAAGGTTCCGGAATGTCCGGCACTCCGGAGGGGAAAGGGTACATGAATGTGTTATATAAAGTTGATATGATTGTATCATGTACTAGGTGTCATCGCTGTACCAAAATAGAGGGTTTATTCAAATCCTAGTTTGAAAAGTCAAACGGCTAGTTTGAAAGTCAAACAGCTAGTTTTGGGAAAGAAGAGAAGGAGGTTTGAAACCGACTTGGGGGAGGAGTTCCTCCTCCCACCGCCGGCCCACCTTGGTTCCGAGTTGGGGAGGGACTCCCCTCCCCAGGCGCGCCTCCCTCCACCTATAAGAGGAGGGGCAGGGCTCCCCTCCTAGACACACAAGTTGCCTCCCTCTAAACCTAATCCCTAGCCACAAGCCTAGGGATTTCTCCCAAGCCGCCGAGTTAGAGCTTCTAATTGCCCTAGCCGCTGGTTTAGCCCCTTCTAATTGGTGTGTCTAAACCCTAGATCACCAAGGCTCTCTCATAGTCCACCATACTCGCTCCGGCTTAAGGCGAAGCCCTGCGAGATCTCCCCTCTACTTCCGGTACCACGCCCGTGCTGCCGGAATCGCGAGGAGAGTGCTACAACCTCCGCTGCCTGCTGGAACAAGGGAGAGGAAGGTCTTCGTCGAGTACCGAACGTGTGACCGACTGCGGAAGCGCTTCCGGAACGCAGCGCCGGAAGGATCGTCTACGCGATCTTGAGATCGGCAAGAGTACGACTACATCACCCACGAGAATCTGCTCTCGTTAACCGCTTTGGAATCTTCGAGGGTGAGTTCCTCTATTGACTCGTTGCTACAATCTAGTAGATAGATCTTGGCTTGTTTGTTTGCATGCGGTAGAAATTTTTTGTTTTCCATGCTACGAACCCCTACAGTGGTATCAGAGCCGTGTCTATATGTAGATCTGTTGCACGAGTAGAACACAATGGTCATTGTGGTCGTTGATGCTTTTGTTGTCGGTTGCTTCTTGTGTACTTTGCATCTTGCGGGATGGTGGGATGAAGCGGCCCAGGCTAACCTTACATGACATCGTTCATGAGACTTGCTCCACGCTTGACATGCAACGTGTATTGCATAAGTGGCTTTGCGGGTGCCTGTTTCTCCCAACATAGTTAAGATTCAATTTACAACGGGTAATTGACAATACTAGTATCAATGTTGTGGTTCTTGTTCGTAAGTTAGAGCGACACTTATTGAAAGCCCCAAACCACGTAAAATATGCAAAGAAAATTAGAGGCATCTAACTTTGATTTGCAGGGGTGTGCTGTGATGTGATATGGCCATGATTGTGATTATATTTGATGTATGCAATGTTCCTTATTGTAAGTTGGCAACCGGAACGAGCCATATGGTTGTCTTTAAATTCTGTTAAGACCCGCGTGTCTATTCAAAGTAGTTGTAATAGTTGAAGCTGGTGGACCTCAACCATGGAGCAGCGTCATTGACCTTGATGCAATGCCGGTGATGATGGAGATCATGTTCGTGCTTGAAGATGGAGATCGGAAGCACAAGAAGAAAGGCCATATCATATCACATATTATGAATTGCATGTGATGTTAATCCTTTTATGCATCTTGTATTGCTTAGTTCACGACGGTAGCATTATAAGATGATCCCTCAAGCACACAATTTCAAGTTTTAAAGTGTTCATCCTTAGTAAGCACCGTTGCTAAAGCTCGTTGTTTCGAAGCACCACGTGATGATCGGGTGTGTTAGATTCTGCGAGTGTATACAACGTGAGCAAGCCAGATTTGCTCATGCGGAAGCTAAGGTTGATCTTGACGAGCCTAGCATGTACAGACATGGTCTCGGAACACGGATCACCGAAAGGTAAAGCATGAGTCATATAGTAGATATGATGAACATGATGATTGTTCGCCATGGAAGCTACATCAACTCTCGTGATGATCGGTTTTGATGTGGTGGATTTGGTTCGTGTGATCACTAAAACAATGTGAGGGATATTGTTTTGAGTGGGAGTTCAACGGCAATATGATTAAAAGTTGAACACTATTTATCATAAATTAAATCAAAGTGAATTTTCATAATTGTTGTAGTCATTGGCATCCGTTTACCACCTTGCGCTTTGTTTTAATTGAGATGATAGAACTATAGAATTCTGGTTAGTTACTTTACGAACTGGTATCGTATTGTTTTGAAGTGTTAATCTAAAGTTTAAAAGTCCTATTGCAAACTTTCAGTAAGTTCCGGTCACTCCATGAAGTTTAATAATTGGTATTAAGACGAGAGTGACAATTCCAAGTGTTAGTGTATGAGTATCATGTTTATCTCCATGATTATTGATATTCAAAGGATTGTCTTAATATCAAGGTTATCTAGGATCTAAAAGAGTTGTTTCAGAAACCATGATGTGTGGAAGATATTGTGATATCTGAAACGAAGTTTTGGTTGCAACATGATAGAGTATAATATGGCAAAAGTCATGTTCTCATATTTGATGAGAATTTGCAAAAGGTTGGAGACACTAGTTGTCCTAATCCACAAAAAGGTTTTGGATAGCAACATTATACTCACGATTCATCTTTATAAGCTAAAAGTAGCTTGATCATGGATAATTCCATGATAAGGGTGAATATTTGATGTAGGTAAAATATTTACTACACCAAGAGATTACTAAAGAAAGGAATTTGAAAGAACACCAAACATTTGATGATGGTGATCTACTTCAAAGTGTAAGTCCAAAGACATTGGTATTTAATTATACACGCTTTGGATTATGTGTCATATGTATGACTCCACTATTGATGTTGATAGATTCTTTCAAACAGAAAAGGAAATACTGAAAGAGAATCTCATAAATATATGGCAAAAAAGAAAAGACTAGAATTGTTCAGTTTAAGTATATAGATGATATACATGTTATGGCTATATTCTTTGCTTATTAAACAATGTGGTTCTTAAATATTTGATACTAAATTTGTTGGTGTGAATCGTCATACGAAACAACACAATTCATGAACTACAATGGCCTAAGTAACTAGCAAAAGAATATGTGATGATGTTCATCGAGAACAAATAAAGGGTTATTGTGTTGCTCGTTAAACATCAAAGTTTGCCTTCAAGATTTGTTTTATCAGGTATTATGAGAACAAAAGGGTTGTTCAAATAATTGCCGTAATCCATAAAAGATGGATTCGCAAATCTCGTTGGAGAAATCACATCCATAAAACTAGTGCTAAAAATGTCGAAAGACAAATTGATTGATAGATCACTTAGGAAGTGACATCGCCGTTTAAATTATATTTGAAAGAAAACATGAAGAAACTCCATGTGGATGGAATTTTGGAGTCTTTTGATTTTGATCACATGACGCTTGTGAAACTTTCCTAGAGATAATTAAAACTTCGTTCATAGGCCAAAAGGGAACGAATGACTAGCCTATTGGAACTTGTACATATTGTTGTACGAAGTCCATTATGTGTAGTCAAGAGCGATGGATTTCAACTTCATATGCTTTCTCCGAAAATTTGAGTGAATATATGAATATTACTTAATAAGGATGAAGTATGAAACATTTGAAAAGTTCAAAGACTTTCAAGATGAAGTTCAAGATCATTGTAACAAGAATATAAATAGTTTATGATAAAATCATAAAGGAAGATATTTGAGTTACAAGTTTAGCATAATACCTAAGATTTAAGGAATCGTTCCGTGGATTTGCATGTCCCGAAACACCATAAGAGTATGGAGCATTCAAGATATGTAATTAAACCTTGTTTGACATGGTGAGATCAAAGGTGTAATTCATAAAATGCCATTATATTTTAAAGATTAAAAGCTTGAGAGACTACCGTTTTTCCACTGAAAAGAGCTGCATCATAATCCGTTGAAATGACACCATATAAAGTTATGGTTTGGGATAAAACCCAAGTTGTCCTTTCTTAAAACATTGGTATGCTTTGCATAAGAAAGATGTTTGCAACCAAAGTCGGATGAACCTGTCTTTGTATGTTATTTCGAATAACTGTTAAGTATTCCTCCATAACACCAGAGACAAAAGTGTTTGTCGCTTAGAATGTCAAGTTTCCTTGAGAAGGAATTTTTCGTGAAAAATAAAGTGGGAGGACAATAGAACTTTGATAAGGTTAAAAGAACCTTAGCTATATGTGCAGAGTTGCGCAGAGCCGAAAAGTGTTCCGGAGGTAGCAACAATGCTCATGGATCACGTGCCTCAAAGGTTGTGGTCACGGAGATCTAAGTTCCTATTGAAACAAGTAGGTCGGGTAAACAATCAAATACAAAGATTTGAGGGTTGAATCATTATTTGAGAATAATGAACCAACTACATGCAAAGAAGTGATGATGGTCCCTGACTCCGTAAAATGCCTTGAAGCCATAAAATCCGTGATGGTTCCATACATGAGAAATCAAGTTTTGAACTTGAAGGACCCTCGAGAAAGGTGTAAGACCTTACAGTTGTGTTTGGATCTATAAAGAAATAGACATGAATATGGTCGACATGTTGGGAAAGGGTTCACAACAATGTTCAAGGGTTGACTATGACAAGATTTGATCTTTCATAGCGATATTTAGTCTAGACGGATTAATGTAGCAACCACGACATATAATTTTGTTATGTGTTGGATAAACAAAACAAATTCTTCTAATAGAAGGGTTACCTAGGATGTGTGCATGATACAGTCCAACGGGTTTTGTTAGTTCAAAAGGATGCTAAATGCATATGCAAACTTCAATGGTTGAAGTAAGCATTACGGATTTGGAATCTTCACTATGATGAAAAGTTAAAGGAGTTTAAATTCGTCAGAGATAATGAAGATGCTTGCATTTGCAAGAAATTAAGTGGGAGCGCTAAGACATGTTTCTAATACATTATGTGGAAGACATATTGTTGATTGGAAATGATGTATCTTTTATTAACACAAGATAAGAATTTCATCTCGATGAAAGGCTTAGGCAAAACCCAAATATTTAGCATCAATAGACGCTAATATGGTTGTGCCGAAAGTACATAGATGATGTATTGAATGAGTTCAATATAGAAACTACAAGAAAGGTTCTTGTCGCACAGAAAGGATTGAATGAGTTCAATATTAATGATATATTCAAGTGTATTGACACTTGGTAAGTGAAACAAAGATTCAAGTATAGATTGATACTTGATGTATGAAATAACAAAGAGTATTTATATCAATTATGCTGTGATATGTACAAATCCAGATATGTCCTATGCTCTAAATGATGTGAGCATATACCAGAATGATTCATATGATGATCATTGGACAATAGTAAGGATATTCTTATGATCTTTTGGAAGAACTAAGAATATATTATTTGTAGAAGTGACAAATAGATGGTTAGTTCATCGTAAAAGTACTACATTGATACTAGTTTTGTCACAAAGTACAAATTAAGTTTATCTCAATCTAAACTAAGGGTGGCACAATATAATGGAAAGTAAGTTCCATAATGGATTTGGATGAGTTCCAAAATTAAGACATTGTGACAGATACTACAACAAAAGGCTAAGTATATGACTGCTATTATAGCAGCTAAAGAGGGCATTTGGGTCAAGTAGTTTGTTATCAAACTAGGTGTAGTTCATAGCGGGATAATACTATGAAGATATATTGTACGACAATATTATCAACATGTTTTAACCCCAAAGAACTAAAGGTCTCACCAAAGGACCAAATTTATACAAAGCCATCTCATTAGAGAATGAGTGATGCGTAAAGACGCAAATACATGCAATTACACACGGACCTGGAAGTGTCAGATCCGGAGATCAGTTGACCACAAGCGAACGTGTACTTACAACACCAGAAAGCCATAGGTGTTAAATACACAAAGGTTTGAAACTAGATTATTGACTCTAGTGCAAGTGGGAGACTGTTGGAGATATGCCCAAGAGGCAATAATAAAGTGGGTTATTATCATATCTTCATACTTATGATAAATGTTTACATACCATGCTATAATTGTATTAACAGGAAACATTAATACTTGTGTGATTTGTAAACATAAAAGAGTCCCTAGTAAAGCCTCTTGTTAAACTAGCTTGTTGGTTAATATATGATCATGGTTTCCTGATCATGAACATAGAGATGTTATTAACAACAGGGTCATATCATTAGGAGAATGATGTGATGGACATACTCCTATAGTTAAGCGTAGCATAAAGATCAAGTCATTTAATATAGTTCATTTGCTATAAGCTTTCTGATACATAGTAACCTAATTCCTTCGACCATGAGATCATGCTAATCACCATCACCGGAAGGATGCTTTGATGACATCAAACACCACACCGTAACTGGGTGGCTATAAAGGTGGCATTGAGTGTTCGGAAAGTATGTGTTAAGGCACATGGATCAAGAGTGGGATTTGTCCATCCATATGACGGATAGATATACTCTGGGACCTCTCGGTGGAATGTCATCCAATTAGCTTGCAAGCATGTGACTGGCTCACAAGGGATCACATACCATGGGAACGAGAAAAGAGTACGTATCGGTAACGAGGTTGAACTAGGTATGCAGAGATACCGATGATCAAAACCTCGGATAAGTAAACTATCGTGAGACAAAGGGAAATTGGTATCGTATGTAAGTGGTTCATTCGATCGCAAAGTAATCGTAGAAATATGTGGGAGCCATATGAATTTCCAGATTCCTCTATTGGTTATTGTTCGGAGAAGTGTCTCGATCATGTCCGCATAATTCACGAACCGTAGGGAGACACACTTAAGGATTCGACGTTGTTTGAGTAGTTATGGAATGATGAGTAAGAGAACGAATGTTGTTCGGAGTTTCGGATGGAATCCGGGATATCACGAGGAGATCCGGAATGGTCCGGAGAATAAGATTCATATAAGGAAAGTCCTGTTTCGGAGTTGGAGAATGGTTCCGGTGTTTTCATCGGGAATGTTCTAGAAGGTTCCGGAATGTCCGGCACTCCGGAGGGGAAAGGTACATGAATGTGTTATATCAAGTTGATATGATTGTATCATCTACTAGGTGTCATCGCTGTACCAAAATAGAGGGTTTATTCAAATCCTAGTTTGAAAAGTCAAACGGCTAGTTTGAAAGTCAAACGGCTAGTTTTGGGAAAGAAGAGAAGGAGGTTTGAAACCGACTTGGGGGAGGAGTTCCTCCTCCCACCGCCAGCCTACCTTGGGTCCGAGTTGGGGAGGGACTCCCCTCCCCAGGCGCGCCTCCCTCCACCTATAAGAGGAGGGGCAGGGCTCCCCTCCTAGACACACAAGTTGCCACCCTCTAAACCTAAACCCTAGCCACAGCCTAGGGATTTCTCCCAAGCCGCCGAGTTAGAGCTTCTAATTTCCCTAGCCGCTGGTTTATCCCCTTCTAATTGGTGTGTCTAAACCCTAGATCACCAAGGCTCTCTCATAGTCCACCATACTCGCTCCGGCTTAAGGCGAAGCCCTGCGAGATCTCCCCTGTACTTCCGGTACCACGCCGTCGTGCTGCCGGAATCGCGAGGAGAGTTCTACAACCTCCGCTGCATGCTGGAACACGGGAGAGGAAGGTCTTCGTCGAGTACCGAACGTGTGACCGACTGCGGAAGCGCTGCCGGAACGCAGCGCCGGAAGGATCGTCTACGCGATCTTGAGATCGGCAAGAGTACGACTACATCACCCACGAGAATCTGCTCTCGTTAACCGCTTTGGAATCTTCGAGGGTGAGTTCCTCTATCGACTCGTTGCTACAATCTAGTAGATAGATCTTGGCTTGTTTGTTTGCATGCGGTAGAAAATTTTTGTTTTCCATGCTACGAACCCCTACACCTAGGCGATTTTGAACGATAGTAAGGCCCGATTGATGTTTGAGGGCATGACCAAGAACTCGTTGTTTTCATGTTTTATGGTCGTTTTCATCAGCTATTAGCCATAGTATTTGGGTTCCGGGGCGATTTAACTGTTTGAGAGGTATGACCAAAAAATCGCCGTTTTCCGTTTTATGACCGTTTCATGAGCTATGGCCCATAGTTTTGGGTTTAAAGGATGATTTACGTGTTTGCGAGGTATGACGAAAAACTCTTGGTTTTTTCGTTTTATGTTTGTTTTCATGAGCTATTGCCCACTGTTTTGGGGTTCCAGGACGATTTAAATGCTTGAGAGTCATGCCCAAAACTCATATTTTTTTGTTTTATGGACATTTTCATGAGGTACTCCCCATAGTTTTAGGGTTCCAGGGAGATTTAGGATGATAGTAAGGCCCAATAGATGTTTGAGGGCATGACCAAGAACTCGTCGTTTCATCAGCTATTACCCACAGTTTTGGGGTTCCAGGACGATTTATCTGGTTGAGAGGTATGAGCAAACAATTTATAGTTTTTGCGTTGTATGGCCGTTTTCATGAGCTATTGACCATAATTTTAGGTTTCTAGGGCGATTTACATGTTTCAGAGTTCTGACCAAAAACTCATATTTTTTGGGTTTTATGCCCATTTTCATGAGTTTTTGCCTACAGTTTTGGGTTCCACAGCGATTTACAACAACCGTAAGGCCCGATACATTTTTCGGAGCATCACCAAGAACTACTCGTTCTCTTTTTTGGCCGTTTTCATGAGTTATTGCCCATATTTTGGGGTTCCAGGGGGCTTTGCATGGCTAGCAAGACCCGATACATGTTTGACAGATATCACCAAAAACTAGTCATTTTCGCATTTTATGACCGTTTCATGAGCTATGGGCCATAGCTTTCGGGTTCCAGGGCGATTTACATGTTTGAGAGGTATGAAAAAAATTCGTTGTTTGTGCGTTTTATGGCCGTTTTCATGAGATATTGCCCATAGTTTTAGGCTTCCATACCGATTTAAATGTTTTAGAGTTATGCCCCAAACTCATCTTTTTTTGCATTTTATGGACTTTTTCATTATTTATTCCCCATAGTTTTGGGGTTCTAGGACGATTTACAACGACAGTAATAAACGATACATGTTTGACGGCATGACCAAAAACTCGTAGTTTTCTGTTTTATGGCCGTTTTCATGATTTAATCTCCATAATATTGGTGTTACAGGGGGATATGCATGACCCGTAAGACCGAATACATCTTTGAGAATTATGACCAAAAACTCATCGGTTTCACGTCTTATGGCTGTTTTCATTAGTTATTGCCCATAGTTTTGGGGTTCTAGGGCGATTTACAATGATCTTAATAAACGATACATGTTTGACAGCATCACCAAAAAATCACCATTTTCGTGTTTTATGGACGTTTTCATGAGCTATTGCCGACAGTTTTGGGGTTCCAGGACGTTTTACATGTTTGAGAGGTATCACCAAAAATCCGTCGTTTTTGCGTTTTATGGCCGTTTTCATGAGCCATTGCCCATAGCTTGAGGGTTCTAGAGCGATTTACATGTTTGAGAGGTAGGACGAAAATCTTGTTGTTTTTTGTATTTTATGGCCGTTTTCATTATCTATTGCCCACGGTTTTAGGGTTCCAGGCCGATTTTAATGTTTGAGAGTTATGCCCAAAAACTAATATTTTTTTATTTATGGATGTTTTCATGAGTAATTGCCCATTGTTATGGGGTTCCTAGGCGATTTTGAACGATAGTAAGGCCCGATTGATGTTTGAGGGCATAACCAAGAACTCGTTGTTTTCATGTTTTATGGTCGTTTTCATCAGCTATTAGCCATAGTTTTTGGGTTCCGGGGCGATTTAACTGTTTGAGAGGTATGACCAAAAAATCGCCGTTTTCCGTTTTATGACCGTTTCATGAGCTATGGCCCATAGTTTTGTGTTTACAGGATGATTTACGTGTTTGCGAGGTATGACGAAAAACTCGTGGTTTTTTGTTTTATGTTTGTTTTCATGACCTATTGCCCACTGTTTTGGGGTTCGAGGACGATTTAAATGCTTGAGAGTCATTCCCAAAACTCATATTTTTTGCGTTTTATGGACATTTTCTTGAGTTACTCCCCATAGTTTTAGGGTTCCAGGTAGATTTAGAACGATAGTAAGGCCCGATAGATGTTTGAGGGCATGACCAAGAACTCGTCGTTTCATCAGCTATTACCCACAGTTTTGGGGTTCCAGGACGATTTATCTGGTTGAGAAGTATGAGCAAACAATTCATCGTTTTTGCGTTGTATGGCCGTTTTCATGAGCTATTGACCATAATTTTGGAGTTCTAGGGCGATTTACATGATTCAGAGTTATGACCAAAAACTCGTATTTTTTGCGTTTTATGCCCATTTTCATGAGTTTTTGCCTACAGTTTGGGGTTCCAGAGCGATTTACAACAACCGTAAGGCCCGATACATTTTTCGGAGCATCACCAAGAACTACTCGTTCTCGTTTTTTTGGCCGTTTTCATGAGTTATTGCCCATATTTAGGGGTTCCAGGGGGCTTTGCATGGCTAGCAAGACCCGATATATGTTTGACAGATATCACCAAAAACTAGTCATTTTCGCGTTTTATGACCGTTTCATGAGCTATGGCCCATAGCTTTGGGGTTCCAGGGCGATTTTCATGTTTGAGAGGTATGAAGAAAAATTCGTTGTTTGTGCGTTTTATGGCCGTTTTCATGAGATATTGCCCATAGTTTTGGGCTTCCATCCCGATTTAAATGTTTCAGTGTTATGCCCAAAACTCATCTTTTTTTGCATTTTATGGACGTTTCCATTAGTTATTCCCCATAGTCTTGGGGTTCTAGGGCGATTTACAACGACAGTAATAAACGATACATGTTTGACGGCATGACCAAAAACTCGTAGTTTTCTGTTTTATGGCCGTTTTCATGATTTAATCTCCATAATATTGGTGTTACAGGGGGATATGCATGACCCGTAAGACCGAATACATCTTTGAGAATTATGACCAAAAACTCATCGGTTTCACGTCTTATGGCTGTTTTCATTAGTTATTGCCCATAGTTTTGGGGGTTCTAGGGCGATTTACAATGATCTTAATAAACGATACATGTTTGACAGCATCACCAAAAAATCACCATTTTCGTGTTTTATGGACGTTTTCATGAGCTATTGCCGATAGTTTTGGGGTTCCAGGCCGTTTTACATGTTTGAGAGGTATCACCAAAAATTCGTCGTTTTTGCGTTTTATGGCCGTTTTCATGAGCCATTGCCCATAGCTTGAGGGTTCTAGAGCGATTTACATGTTTGAGAGGTATGACAAAAATCTCGTTGTTTTTTGTTTTTTATAGACGTTTTCATTAGAGCCCACGGTTTTAGGGTTCCAGGCCGATTTTAATGTTTGAGAGTTATGCCCAAAAACTAATATTTTTTTGATTTATGGATGTTTTCATGAGTAATTTCCCATTGTTATGGGGTTCCTAGGAGATTTTGAACAATAGTAAGGCCCGATTGATGTTTGAGGGCATGACCAAGAACTCGTTGTTTTCATGTTTTATGGTCGTTTTCATCAGCTATTAGCCATAGTTTTTGGGTTCCGGGGCAATTTAACTGTTTGAGAGGTATGACCAAAAAATCGCCGTTTTCCGTTTTATGACCGTTTCATGAGCTATGGCCCATAGTTTTGGGTTTAAAGGATGATTTACGTGTTTGCGAGGTATGACGAAAAACTCTTGGTTTTTTTGTTTTATGTTTGTTTTCATGAGCTATTGCCCACTGTTTTGGGGTTCCAGGACGATTTAAATGCTTGAGAGTCATGCCCAAAACTCATATTTTTTTTGTTTTATGGACATTTTCATGAGGTACTCCCCATAGTTTTAGGGTTCCAGGGAGATTTAGGATGATAGTAAGGCCCAATAGATGTTTGAGGGCATGACCAAGAACTCGTCGTTTCATTAGCTATTACCCACAGTTTTGGGGTTCCAGGACGATTTATCTGGTTGAGAGGTATGAGCAAACAATTTATAGTTTTTGCGTTGTATGGCCGTTTTCATGAGCTATTGACCATAATTTTGGGTTTCTAGGGCGATTTACATGTTTCAGAGTTCTGACCAAAAACTCATATTTTTTGGGTTTTATGCCCATTTTCATGAGTTTTTGCCTACAGTTTTGGGTTCCACAGCGATTTACAACAACCGTAAGGCCCGATACATTTTTCGGAGCATCACCAAGAACTACTCGTTCTCTTTTTTGGCCGTTTTCATGAGTTATTGCCCATATTTTGGGGTTCCAGGGGGCTTTGCATGGCTAGCAAGACCCGATACATGTTTGACAGATATCACCAAAAACTAGTCATTTTCGCATTTTATGACCGTTTCATGAGCTATGGGCCATAGCTTTCGGGTTCCAGGGCGATTTACATGTTTGAGAGGTATGAAAAAAATTCGTTGTTTGTGCGTTTTATGGCCGTTTTCATGAGATATTGCCCATAGTTTTAGGCTTCCATACCGATTTAAATGTTTTAGAGTTATGCCCCAAACTCATCTTTTTTTGCATTTTATGGACTTTTTCATTAGTTATTCCCCATAGTTTTGGGGTTCTAGGACGATTTACAACGACAGTAATAAACGATACATGTTTGACGGCATGACCAAAAACTCGTAGTTTTCTGTTTTATGGCCGTTTTCATGATTTAATCTCCATAATATTGGTGTTACAGGGGGATATGCATGACCCGTAAGACCGAATACATCTTTGAGAATTATGACCAAAAACTCATCGGTTTCACGTCTTATGGCTGTTTTCATTAGTTATTGCCCATAGTTTTGGGGTTCTAGGGCGATTTACAATGATCTTAATAAACGATACATGTTTGACAGCATCACCAAAAAATCACCATTTTCGTGTTTTATGGACGTTTTCATGAGCTATTGCCGACAGTTTTGGGGTTCCAGGACGTTTTACATGTTTGAGAGGTATCACCAAAAATCCGTCGTTTTTGCGTTTTATGGCCGTTTTCATGAGCCATTGCCCATAGCTTGAGGGTTCTAGAGCGATTTACATGTTTGAGAGGTAGGACGAAAATCTTGTTGTTTTTTGTATTTTATGGCCGTTTTCATTATCTATTGCCCACGGTTTTAGGGTTCCAGGCCGATTTTAATGTTTGAGAGTTATGCCCAAAAACTAATATTTTTTTATTTATGGATGTTTTCATGAGTAATTGCCCATTGTTATGGGGTTCCTAGGCGATTTTGAACGATAGTAAGGCCCGATTGATGTTTGAGGGCATAACCAAGAACTCGTTGTTTTCATGTTTTATGGTCGTTTTCATCAGCTATTAGCCATAGTTTTTGGGTTCCGGGGCGATTTAACTGTGTGAGAGGTATGACCAAAAAATCGCCGTTTTCCGTTTTATGACCGTTTCATGAGCTATGGCCCATAGTTTTGTGTTTACAGGATGATTTACGTGTTTGCGAGGTATGACGAAAAACTCGTGGTTTTTTGTTTTATGTTTGTTTTCATGACCTATTGCCCACTGTTTTGGGGTTCGAGGACGATTTAAATGCTTGAGAGTCATTCCCAAAACTCATATTTTTTGCGTTTTATGGACATTTTCTTGAGTTACTCCCCATAGTTTTAGGGTTCCAGGTAGATTTAGAACGATAGTAAGGCCCGATAGATGTTTGAGGGCATGACCAAGAACTCGTCGTTTCATCAGCTATTACCCACAGTTTTGGGGTTCCAGGACGATTTATCTGGTTGAGAAGTATGAGCAAACAATTCATCGTTTTTGCGTTGTATGGCCGTTTTCATGAGCTATTGACCATAATTTTGGAGTTCTAGGGCGATTTACATGATTCAGAGTTATGACCAAAAACTCGTATTTTTTGCGTTTTATGCCCATTTTCATGAGTTTTTGCCTACAGTTTGGGGTTCCAGAGCGATTTACAACAACCGTAAGGCCCGATACATTTTTCGGAGCATCACCAAGAACTACTCGTTCTCGTTTTTTTGGCCGTTTTCATGAGTTATTGCCCATATTTAGGGGTTCCAGGGGGCTTTGCATGGCTAGCAAGACCCGATACATGTTTGACAGATATCACCAAAAACTAGTCATTTTCGCGTTTTATGACCGTTTCATGAGCTATGGCCCATAGCTTTGGGGTTCCAGGGCGATTTTCATGTTTGAGAGGTATGAAGAAAAATTCGTTGTTTGTGCGTTTTATGGCCGTTTTCATGAGATATTGCCCATAGTTTTGGGCTTCCATCCCGATTTAAATGTTTCAGTGTTATGCCCAAAACTCATCTTTTTTTGCATTTTATGGACGTTTCCATTAGTTATTCCCCATAGTCTTGGGGTTCTAGGGCGATTTACAACGACAGTAATAAACGATACATGTTTGACGGCATGACCAAAAACTCGTAGTTTTCTGTTTTATGGCCGTTTTCATGATTTAATCTCCATAATATTGGTGTTACAGGGGGATATGCATGACCCGTAAGACCGAATACATCTTTGAGAATTATGACCAAAAACTCATCGGTTTCACGTCTTATGGCTGTTTTCATTAGTTATTGCCCATAGTTTTGGGGTTCTAGGGCGATTTACAATGATCTTAATAAACGATACATGTTTGACAGCATCACCAAAAAATCACCATTTTCGTGTTTTATGGACGTTTTCATGAGCTATTGCCGACAGTTTTGGGGTTCCAGGACGTTTTACATGTTTGAGAGGTATCACCAAAAATCCGTCGTTTTTGCGTTTTATGGCCGTTTTCATGAGCCATTGCCCATAGCTTGAGGGTTCTAGAGCGATTTACATGTTTGAGAGGTAGGACGAAAATCTTGTTGTTTTTTGTATTTTATGGCCGTTTTCATTATCTATTGCCCACGGTTTTAGGGTTCCAGGACGATTTTAATGTTTGAGAGTTATGCCCAAAAACTAATATTTTTTTTGATTTATGGATGTTTTCATGAGTAATTTCCCATTGTTATGGGGTTCCTAGGAGATTTTGAACAATAGTAAGGCCCGATTGATGTTTGAGGGCATGACCAAGAACTCGTTGTTTTCATGTTTTATGGTCGTTTTCATCAGCTATTAGCCATAGTTTTTGGGTTCCGGGGCGATTTAACTGTTTGAGAGGTATGACCAAAAAATCGCCGTTTTCCGTTTTATGACCGTTTCATGAGCTATGGCCCATAGTTTTGGGTTTACAGGATGATTTACGTGTTTGCGAGGTATAACGAAAAACTCGTGGTTTTACATTTTATTGAGTTACTCCCCATAGTTTTAGGGTTCCAGGGAGATTTAGAACGCTAGTAAGGCCCTATAGATGTTTGAGGGCATGACCAAGAACTCGTCGTTCCATCAGCTATTACCCACAGTTTTGGGGTTCCAGGACGATTTATCTGGTTGAGAGGTATGAGCAAACAATTCATCGTTTTTGCGTTTATGGCCGTTTTCATGAGCTATTGACCATAATTTTGGGGTTCTAGGGCGATTTACATGATTCAGAGTTATGACCAAAAACTCGTATTTTTGCGTTTTATGCCCATTTTCATGAGTTTTTGCCTACAGTTTTGGGTTCCAGAGCGATTTACAACAACCGAAAGGCCAGATACATTTTTCGGAGCATCACCAAGAACTACTCGTTCTCGTTTTTTTGGCCGTTTTCATGAGTTATTGCCCATAGTTTGGGGTTCCAGGGGGCTATGCATGGCTAGCAAGACCCGATACATGTTTGACAGATATCACCAAAAACTAGTCATTTTCGCGTTTTATGACCGTTTCATGAGCTATGGCCCATAGCTTTGGGGTTCCAGGGCGATTTACATGTTTGAGAGGTATGAAGAAAAATTCGTTGTTTGTGTGTTTTATGGCCGATTTCATGAGATATTGCCCATAGTTTTGGGCTTCCATACCGATTTAAATATTTCATAGTTATGCCCAAAACTCATCTTTTTTTGCATTTTATGGACGTTTCCATTAGTTATTCCCCATAGTTTTGGGGTTCTAGGGCGATTTACAACGACAGTAATAAACGATACATGTTTGACGGCATGACCAAAAACTCGTAGTTTTCTGTTTGATGGCCGTTTTCATGATTTAATCTCCATAATATTGGTGTTACAGGTGGATATGCATGACCCGTAAGACCGAATACATCTTTGAGAATTATGACCAAAAACTCATCGGTTTCACGTCTTATGGCTGTTTTCATTAGTTATTGCCCATAGTTTTGGGGTTCTAGGGCGATTTACAATGATCTTAATAAACGATACATGTTTGACATCATCACCAAAAAATCACCATTTTCGTGTTTTATGGACGTTTTCATGAGCTATTGCCGACAGTTTTGGGGTTCCAGGACGTTTTACATGTTTGAGAGGTATCACCAAAAATCCGTCGTTTTTGCGTTTTATGGCCGTTTTCATGAGCCATTGCCCATAGCTTGAGGGTTCTAGAGCGATTTACATGTTTGAGAGGTAGGACGAAAATCTCGTTGTTTTTTGTATTTTATGGCCGTTTTCATTAGCTATTGCCCACGGTTTTAGGGTTCCAGGCCGATTTTAATGTCTGAGAGTTATGCCCAAAAACTAATTTTTTTTTGATTTATGGATGTTTTCATGAGTAATTGCCCATTGTTATGGGGTTCCTAGGCGATTTTGAACGATAGTAAGGCCCGATTGATGTTTGAGGGCATGACCAAGAACTCGTTGTTTTCATGTTTTATGGTCGTTTTCATCAGCTATTAGCCATAGTATTTGGGTTCCGGGGCGATTTAACTGTTTGAGAGGTATGGCCCAAAAATCGCCGTTTTCCGTTTTATGACCGTTTCATGAGCTATGGCCCATAGTTTTGGGTTTACAGGATGATTTACGTGTTTGCGAGGTATGACGAAAAACTCATGGTTTTTTCGTTTTATGTTTGTTTTCATGAGCTATTGCCCACTGTTTTGGGGTTCCAGGACGATTTAAATGCTTGAGAGTCATGCCCAAAACTCATATTTTTTTCGTTTTACGGAAATTTTCATGAGGTACTCCCCATAGTTTTAGGGTTCCAGGGAGATTTAGGATGATAGTAAGGCCCAATAGATGTTTGAGGGCATGACCAAGAACTCGTCGTTTCATCAGCTATTACCCACAGTTTTGGGGTTCCAGGACGATTTATCTGGTTGAGAGGTATGAGCAAACAATTTATAGTTTTTGCGTTGTATGGCCGTTTTCATGAGATATTGACCATAATTTTGGGTTTCTAGGGCGATTTACATGATTCAGAGTTCTGACCAAAAACTCGTATTTTTTGCGTTTTATGCCCATTTTCATGAGTTGTTGCCTACAGTTTGGGGTTCCAGAGCGATTTACAACAACGGTAAGGCCCGATACATTTTTCGGAGCATCACCAAGAACTACTCGTTCTCATTTTTTTTGGCCGTTTTCATGAGTTATTGCCCATATTTAGGGGTTCCAGGGGGCTTTGCATGGCTAGCAAGACCCGATACATGTTTGACAGATATCACCAAAAACTAGTCATTTTCGCGTTTTATGACCGTTTCATGAGCTATGGCCCATAGCTTTGGGGTTCCAGGGCGATTTACATGTTTGAGAGGTATGAAGAAAAATTCGTTGTTTGTGCGTTTTATGGCCGTTTGCATGAGATATTGCCCATAGTTTTGGGCTTCCATCCCGATTTAAATGTTTCAGAGTTATGCCCAAAACTCATCTTTTTTTGCATTTTATGGACGTTTCCATTAGTTATTCCCCATAGTTTTGGGGTTCTAGGGCGATTTACAACGACAGTAATAAACGATACATGTTTGACGGCATGACCAAAAACTCGTAGTTTTCTGTTTGATGGCCGTTTTCATGATTTAATCTCCATAATATTGGTGTTACAGAGGGATATGCATGACCCGTAAGACCGAATACATCTTTGAGAATTATGACCAAAAACTCATCGGTTTCACGTCTTATGGCTGTTTTCATTAGTTATTGCCCATAGTTTTGGGGTTCTAGGGCGATTTACAATGATCTTAATAAACGATACATGTTTGACAGCATCACCAAAAAATCACCATTTTCGTGTTTTATGGACGTTTTCATGAGCTATTGCCGACAGTTTTGGGGTTCCAGGACGTTTTACATGTTTGAGAGGTATCACCAAAAATCCGTCGTTTTTGCGTTTTATGGCCGTTTTCATGAGCCATTGCCCATAGCTTGAGGGTTCTAGAGCGATTTACATGTTTGAGAGGTAGGACGAAAATCTCGTTGTTTTTTGTATTTTATGGCCGTTTTCATTAGCTATTGCCCACGGTTTTAGGGTTCCAGGCCGATTTTAATGTTTGAGAGTTATGCCCAAAAACTAATATTTTTTTTGATTTATGGATGTTTTCATGAGTAATTGCCCATTGTTATGGGGTTCCTAGGCGATTTTGAACGATAGTAAGGCCCGATTGATGTTTGAGGGCATGACCAAGAACTCGTTGTTTTCATGTTTTATGGTCGTTTTCATCAGCTATTAGCCATAGTATTTGGGTTCCGGGGCGATTTAACTGTTTGAGAGGTATGGCCAAAAAATCGCCGTTTTCCGTTTTATGACCGTTTCATGAGCTATGGCCCATAGTTTTGGGTTTACAGGATGATTTACGTGTTTGCGAGGTATGACAAAAAACTCATGGTTTTTTCGTTTTATGTTTGTTTTCATGAGCTATTGCCCACTGTTTTGGGGTTCCAGGACGATTTAAATGCTTGAGAGTCATGCCCAAAACTCATATTTTTTTCGTTTTATGGAAATTTTCATGAGGTACTCATCATAGTTTTAGGGTTCCAGGGAGATTTAGGATGATAGTAAGGCCCAATAGATGTTTGAGGGCATGACCAAGAACTCGTCGTTTCATCAGCTATTACCCACAGTTTTGGGGTTCCAGGACGATTTATCTGGTTGAGAGGTATGAGCAAACAATTTATAGTTTTTGCGTTGTATGGCCGTTTTCATGAGATATTGACCATAATTTTGGGTTTCTAGGGCGATTTGCATGATTCAGAGTTCTGACCAAAAACTCGTATTTTTTGCGTTTTATGCCCATTTTCATGAGTTGTTGCCTACAGTTTGGGGTTCCAGAGCGATTTACAACAACGGTAAGGCCCGATACATTTTTCGGAGCATCACCAAGAACTACTCGTTCTCATTTTTTTTGGCCGTTTTCATGAGTTATTGCCCATATTTAGGGGTTCCAGGGGGCTTTGCATGGCTAGCAAGACCCGATACATGTTTGACAGATATCACCAAAAACTAGTCATTTTCGCGTTTTATGACCGTTTCATGAGCTATGGCCCATAGCTTTGGGGTTCCAGGGCGATTTACATGTTTGAGAGGTATGAAGAAAAATTCGTTGTTTGTGCGTTTTATGGCCGTTTGCATGAGATATTGCCCATAGTTTTGGGCTTCCATCCCGATTTAAATGTTTCAGAGTTATGCCCAAAACTCATCTTTTTTTGCATTTTATGGACGTTTCCATTAGTTATTCCCCATAGTTTTGGGGTTCTAGGGCGATTTACAACGACAGTAATAAACGATACATGTTTGACGGCATGACCAAAAACTCGTATTTTTCTGTTTGATGGCCGTTTTCATGATTTAATCTCCATAATATTGGTGTTACAGAGGGATATGCATGACCCGTAAGACCGAATACATCTTTGAGAATTATGACCAAAAACTCATCGGTTTCACGTCTTATGGCTGTTTTCATTAGTTATTGCCCATAGTTTTGGGGTTCTAGGGCGATTTACAATGATCTTAATAAACGATACATGTTTGACAGCATCACCAAAAAATCACCATTTTCGTGTTTTATGGACGTTTTCATGAGCTATTGCCGACAGTTTTGGGGTTCCAGGACGTTTTACATGTTTGAGAGGTATCACCAAAAATCCGTCGTTTTTGCGTTTTATGGCCGTTTTCATGAGCCATTGCCCATAGCTTGAGAGTTCTAGAGCGATTTACATGTTTGAGAGGTAGGACGAAAATCTCGTTGTTTTTTGTATTTTATGGCCGTTTTCATTAGCTATTGCCCACGGTTTTAGGGTTCCAGGCCGATTTTAATGTTTGAGAGTTATGCCCAAAAACTAATATTTTTTTTGATTTATGGATGTTTTCATGAGTAATTGCCCATTGTTATGGGGTTCCTAGGCGATTTTGAACGATAGTAAGGCCCGATTGATGTTTGAGGGCATGACCAAGAACTCGTTGTTTTCATGTTTTATGGTCGTTTTCATCAGCTATTAGCCATAGTATTTGGGTTCCGGGGCGATTTAACTGTTTGAGAGGTATGGCCAAAAAATCGCCGTTTTCCGTTTTATGACCGTTTCATGAGCTATGGCCCATAGTTTTGGGTTTACAGGATGATTTACGTGTTTGCGAGGTATGACAAAAAACTCATGGTTTTTTCGTTTTATGTTTGTTTTCATGAGCTATTGCCCACTGTTTTGGGGTTCCAGGACGATTTAAATGCTTGAGAGTCATGCCCAAAACTCATATTTTTTTCGTTTTATGGAAATTTTCATGAGGTACTCATCATAGTTTTAGGGTTCCAGGGAGATTTAGGATGATAGTAAGGCCCAATAGATGTTTGAGGGGATGACCAAGAACTCGTCGTTTCATCAGCTATTACCCACAGTTTTGGGGTTCCAGGACGATTTATCTGGTTGAGAGGTATGAGCAAACAATTTATAGTTTTTGCGTTGTATGGCCGTTTTCATGAGATATTGACCATAATTTTGGGTTTCTAGGGCGATTTGCATGATTCAGAGTTCTGACCAAAAACTCGTATTTTTTGCGTTTTATGCCCATTTTCATGAGTTGTTGCCTAGAGTTTGGGGTTCCAGAGCGATTTACAACAACGGTAAGGCCCGATACATTTTTCGGAGCATCACCAAGAACTACTCGTTCTTGTTTTTTTTGGCCGTTTTCATGAGTTATTGCCCATATTTAGGGGTTCCAGGGGGCTTTGCATGGCTAGCAAGACCCGATACATGTTTGACAGATATCACCAAAAACTAGTCATTTTCGCGTTTTATGACCGTTTCATGAGCTATGGCCCATAGCTTTGGGGTTCCAGGGCGATTTACATGTTTGAGAGGTATGAATAAAAATTCATTGTTTGTGCGTTTTATGGCCGTTTTCATGAGATATTGCCCATAGTTTTGGGCTTCCATCCCGATTTAAATGTTTCAGAGTTATGCCCAAAACTCATCTTTTTTTGCATTTTATGGACGTTTCCATTAGTTATTCCCCATAGTTTTGGGGTTCTAGGGCGATTTACAACGACAGTAATGAACGATACATGTTTGACGGCATGACCAAAAACTCGTAGTTTTCTGTTTTATGGCCGTTTTCATGATTTAATCTCCATAATATTGGTGTTACAGAGGGATATGCATGACCCGTAACACCGAATACATCTTTGAGAATTATGACCAAAAACTCATCGGTTTCACGTCTTATGGCTGTTTTCATTAGTTATTGCCCATAGTTTTGGGGGTTCTAGGGCGATTTACAATGATCTTAATAAACGATACATGTTTGACAGCATCACCAAAAAATCACCATTTTCGTGTTTTATGGACGTTTTCATGAGCTATTGCCGACAGTTTTGGGGTTCCAGGACGTTTTACATGTTTGAGAGGTATCACCAAAAATTCGTCGTTTTTGCGTTTTATGGCCGTTTTCATGAGCCATTGCCCATAGCTTGAGGGTTCTAGAGCATTTACATGTTTGAGAGGTATGACGAAAATCTCGTTGTTTTTTGTGTTTTATGGTCGTTTTCATTAGAGCCCACAGTTTTAGGGTTTCAGGCCGATTTTAATGTTTGAGAGTTATGCCCAAAAACTAATATTTTTTTTTGATTTATGGATGTTTTCATGAGTAATTGCCCATTGTTATGGGGTCCTAGTGTTGGAGATATGCCCAAGAGGCAATAATAAATTGGGTTATTATCATATCTTCATACTTATGATAAATGTTTACATACCATGCTATAATTGTATTAACAGGAAACATTAATACTTGTGTGATTTGTAAACATAAAAGAGTCTCTAGTAAAGCCTCTTGTTAAACTAGCTTGTTGGTTAATATATGATCATGGTTTCCTGATCATGAACATAGAGATGTTTTTAACAACAGGGTCATATCATTAGGAGAATGATGTGATGGACATACTCCTATAGTTAAGCGTAGCATAAAGATCGAGTCATTTAATATAGTTCATTTGCTATAAGCTTTCTGATACATAGTAACCTAATTCCTTCGACCATGAGATCATGCTAATCACCATCACCGGAAGGATGCTTTGATGACATCAAACACCACACCGTAACTGGGTGGCTATAAAGGTGGCATTGAGTGTTCGGAAAGTATGTGTTGAGGCACATGGATCAAGAGTGGGACTTGTCCATCCATATGACGGATAGATATACTCTGGGCCCTCTTGGTGGAATGTCATCCAATTAGCTTGCAAGCATGTGACTGGCTCACAAGGGATCACATACCATGGGAACGAGAAAAGAGTACTTATCGGTAACGAGGTTGAACTAGGTATGCAGAGATACCGACGATCAAAACCTCGGATAAGTAAACTATCGTGAGACAAAGGGAAATTGGTATCGTATGTAAGTGGTTCATTCGATCGCAAAGTAATCGTAGAAATATGTGGGAGCCATATGAATTTCCAGATTCCTCTATTGGTTATTGTTCGGAGAAGTGTCTCGATCATGTCCGCATAATTCACGAACCGTAGGGAGACACACTTAAGGATTCGACGTTGTTTGAGTAGTTATGGAATGATGAGTAAGAGACCGAATGTTGTTCGGAGTCTCGGATGGAATCCGGGATATCACGAGGAGATCCGGAATGGTCCGGAGAATAAGATTCATATAAGGAAAGTCCTGTTTCGGAGTTGGAGAATGGTTCCGGTGTTTTCATCGGGAATGTTCTAGAAGGTTCCGGAATGTCCGGCACTCCGGAGGGGAAAGGGTACATGAATGTGTTATATCAAGTTGATATGATTGTATCATGTACTAGGTATCATCGCTGTACCAAAATAGAGGGTTTATTCAAATCCTAGTTTGAAAAGTCAAACGGCTAGTTTGAAAGTCAAACGGCTAGTTTTGGGAAAGAAGAGAAGAAGGTTTGAAACCGACTTGGGGGAGGAGTTCCTCCTCCCACCGCCGGCCCACCTTGGGTCCGAGTTGGGGAGGGACTCCCCTCCCCAGGCGCGCCTCCCTCCACCTATAAGAGGAGGGGCAGGGCTCCCCTCCTAGACACACAAGTTGCCTCCCTCTAAACCTAATCCCTAGCCACAGCCTAGGGATTTCTCCCAAGCCGCCGAGTTAGAGCTTCTAATTGCCCTAGCCGCTGGTTTAGCCCCTTCTAATTGGTGTGTCTAAACCCTAGATCACCAAGGCTCTCTCATAGTCCACCATACTCGCTCCGGCTTAAGGCGAAGCCCTGCGAGATCTCCCCTCTACTTCCGGTACCACGCCAGCGTGCTGCCGGAATCGCGAGGAGAGTGCTACAACCTCCGCTGCCTGCTGGAACAAGGGAGAGGAAGGTCTTCGTCGAGTACCGAACGTGTGACCGACTGCGGAAGCGCTGCCGGAACGCAGCGCCGGAAGGATCGTCTACGCGATCTTGAGATCGGCAGGAGTACGACTACATCACCCACGAGAATCTGCTCTCGTTAACCGCTTTGGAATCTTCGAGGGTGAGTTCCTCTATCGACTCGTTGCTACAATCTAGTAGATAGATCTTGGCTTGTTTGTTTGCATGCGGTAGAAATTTTTTGTTTTCCATGCTACGAACCCCTACAGTGGTATCAGAGCCGTGTCTATATGTAGATCTGTTGCATGAGTAGAACACAATGGTCATTGTGGTCGTTGATGCTTTTGTTGTCGGTTGCTTCTTGTGTACTTTGCATCTTGCGGGATGGTGGGATGAAGCGGCCCAGGCTAACCTTACATGACATCGTTCATGAGACTTGCTCCACGCTTGACATGCAACGTGTATTGCATAAGTGGCTTTGCGGGTGCCTGTTTCTCCCAACATAGTTAAGATTCAATTTACAACGGGTAATTGACAATACTAGTATCAATGTTGTGGTTCTTGTTCGTAAGTTAGAGCGACACTTATTGAAAGCCCCAAACCACGTAAAATATGCAAAGAAAATCAGAGGCGTCTAACTTTGATTTGCAGGGGTGTGCTGTGATGTGATATGGCCATGATTGTGATTATATTTGATGTATGCAATGTTCCTTATTGTAAGTTGGCAACCGGCAGGAGCCATATGGTTGTCTTTAAATTCTGTTAAGACCCGCGTGTCTATTCAAAGTAGTTGTAATAGTTGAAGCTGGTGGACCTCAACCATGGAGCAGCGTCATTGACCTTGATGCAATGCCGGTGATGATGGAGATCATGTTCGTGCTTGAAGATGGAGATCAGAAGCACAAGAAGAAAGGCCATATCATATCACATATTATGAATTGCATGTGATGTTAATCCTTTTATGCATCTTGTATTTCTTAGTTCACGACGGTAGCATTATAAGATGATCCCTCAAGCACACAATTTCAAGTTTTAAAGTGTTCATCCTTAGTAAGCACCGTTGCTAAAGCTCGTTGTTTCGAAGCACCACGTGATGATCGGGTGTGTTAGATTCTGCGAGTGTATACAACGTGAGCAAGCCAGATTTGCTCATGCGGAAGCTAAGGTTGATCTTGACGAGCCTAGCATGCACAGACATGGTCTCGGAACACGGATCACCGAAAGGTAAAGCATGAGTCATATAGTAGATATGATGAACATGATGATTGTTCGCCATGGAAGCTACATCAACTCTCGTGATGATCGGTTTTGATGTGGTGGATTTGGTTCGTGTGATCACTAAAACAATGTGAGGGATATTGTTTTGAGTGGGAGTTCAACGGCAATATGATTAAAAGTTGAACACTATTTATCATAAATTAAATCAAAGTGAATTTTCATAATTGTGGTAGTCATTGGCATCCGTTTACCACCTTGCGCTTTGTTTTAATTGAGATGATAGAACTATAGAATTCTGGTTAGTTACTTTACGAACTGGTATCGTATTGTTTTGAAGTGTTAATCTAAAGTTTAAAAGTCCTATTGCAAACTTTCAGTAAGTTCCGGTCACTCCATGAAGTTTAATAATTGGTATTAAAACGAGAGTGACAATTCCAAGTGTTAGTGTATGAGTATCATGTTTATCTCCATGATTATTGATATTCAAAGGATTGTCTTAATATCAAGGTTATCTAGGATCTAAAAGAGTTGTTTCAGAAACCATGATGTGTGGAAGATATTGTGATATCTGAAACGAAGTTTTGGTTGCAACATGATAGAGTATAATATGGCAAAAGTCATGTTCTCATATTTGATGAGAATTTGCAAAAGGTTGGAGACACTAGTTGTCCTAATCCACAAAAAGGTTTTGGATAGCAACATTATACTCACGATTCATCTTTATAAGCTAAAAGTAGCTTGATCATGGATAATTCCATGATAAGGGTGAATATTTGATGTAGGTAAAATATTTACTACACCAAGAGATTACTAAAGAAAGGAATTTGAAAGAACACCAAACATTTGATGATGGTGATCTACTTCAAAGTGTAAGTCCAAAGACATTGGTATTTAATTATACACGCTTTGGATTATGTGTCATATGTATGACTCCACTATTGATGTTGATAGATTCTTTCAAACAGAAAAGGAAATACTGAAAGAGAATCTCATAAATATATGGCAAAAAAGAAAAGACTAGAATTGTTCAGTTTAAGTATATAGATGATATACATGTTATGGCTATATTCTTTGCTTATTAAACAATGTGGTTCTTAAATATTTGATACTAAATTTGTTGGTGTGAATCGTCATACGAAACAACACAATTCATGAACTACAATGGCCTAAGTAACTAGCAAAAGAATATGTGATGATGTTCATCGAGAACAAATAAAGGGTTATTGTGTTGCTCGTTAAACATCAAAGTTTGCCTTCAAGATTTGTTTTATCAGGTATTATGAGAACAAAAGGGTTGTTCAAATAATTGCCGTAATCCATAAAAGATGGATTCGCAAATCTCGTTGGAGAAATCACATCCATAAAACTAGTGCTAAAAATGTCGAAAGACAAATTGATTGATAGATCACTTAGGAAGTGACATCGCCGTTTAAATTATATTTGAAAGAAAACATGAAGAAACTCCATGTGGATGGAATTTTGGAGTCTTTTGATTTTGATCACATGACGCTTGTGAAACTTTCCTAGAGATAATTAAAACTTCGTTCATAGGCCAAAAGGGAACGAATGACTAGCCTATTGGAACTTGTACATATTGTTGTACGAAGTCCATTATGTGTAGTCAAGAGCGATGGATTTCAACTTCATATGCTTTCTCCGAAAATTTGAGTGAATATATGAATATTTACTTAATAAGGATGAAGTATGAAACATTTGAAAAGTTCAAAGACTTTCAAGATGAAGTGCAAGATCATTGTAACAAGAATATAAATAGTTTATGATAAAATCATAAAGGAAGATATTTGAGTTACAAGTTTAGCATAATACCTAAGATTTAAGGAATCGTTCCGTGGATTTGCATGTCCCGAAACACCATAAGAGTATGGAGCATTCGAGATATGTAATTAAACCTTGTTTGACATGGTGAGATCAAAGGTGTAATTCATAAAATTCCATTATCTTTTAAAGATTAAAAGCTTGAGAGACTACCGTTTTTCCACTGAAAAGAGCTTCATCATAATCCGTTGAAATGACACAATATAAAGTTATGGTTTGGGATAAAACCCAAGTTGTCCTTTCTTAAAACATTGGTATGCTTTGCATAAGAAAGATGTTTGCAACCAAAGTCGGATGAACCTGTCTTTGTATGTTATTTCGAATAACTGTTAAGTATTCCTCCATAACACCAGAGACAAAAGTGTTTGTCGCTTAGAATGTCAAGTTTCCTTGAGAAGGAATTTTTCGTGAAAAGTAAAGTGGGAGGACAATAGAACTTTGATAAGGTTAAAATAACCTTAGCTATATGTGCAGAGTTGCGCAGAGCCGAAAAGTGTTCCGGAGGTAGCAACAATGCTCATGGATCACGTGCCTCAAAGGTTGTGGTCACGGAGATCTAAGTTCCTATTGAAACAAGTAGGTCGGGTAAACAATCAAATACCAAGATATGAGGGTTGAATCATTATTTGAGAATAATGAACCAACTACATGCAAAGAAGTGATGATGGGCCCTGACTCCGTCAAATGGCTTGAAGCCATAAAATCCGTGATGGTTCCATACATGAGAAATCAAGTTTTGAACTTGAAGGACCCTCGAGAAAGGTGTAAGACCTTACAGTTGTGTTTGGATCTATAAAGAAATAGACATGAATATGGTCGACATGTTGGGAAAGGGTTCACAACAATGTTCAAGGGTTGACTATGACAAGATTTGATCTTTCATAGCGATATTTAGTCTAGACGGATTAATGTAGCAACCACGACATATAATTTTGTTATGTGTTGGATAAACAAAACAAATTCTTCTAATAGAAGCGTTACCTAGGATGTGTGCATGACACAGTCCAAAGGGTTTTGTTAGTTCAAAAGGATGCTAAATGCATATGCAAACTTCAATGGATGAAGTAAGCATTACGGAGTTGGAATCTTCACTATGATGAAACTGTTAAAGGAGTTTAAATTCGTCGGAGATAATGAAGATGCTTGCATTTGCAAGAAATTAAGTGGGAGATCTAAGACATGTTTCTAATACATTATGTGGAAGACATATTGTTGATTGGAAATGATGTATCTTTTATTAACACAAGATAAGAATTTCATCTCGATGAAAGGCTTAGGCAAAACCCAAATATTTAGCATCAATAGACGCTAATATGGTTGTGCCGAAAGTACATAGATGATGTATTGAATGAGTTCAATATAGAAACTACAAGAAAGGTTCTTGTCGCACAGAAAGGATGGAATGAGTTCAATATTGATGATATATTCAAGTGTATTGACACTTGGTAAGTGAAACAAAGATTCAAGTATAGATTGATACTTGATGTATGAAATCACAAAGAGTATTTATATCAATTATGCTGTGATATGTACAAATCCAGATATGTCCTATGCTCTAAATGATGTGAGCATATACCAGAATGATTCATATGATGATCATTGGACAATATTAAGGATATTCTTATGATCTTTTGGAAGAACTAAGAATATATTGTTTGTAGAAGTGACAAATAGATGGTTAGTTCATTGTAAAAGTACTACATTGATACTAGTTTTGTCACAAAGTACAAATTAAGTTTATCTCAATCTAAACTAAGGGTGGCACAATATATTGGAAAGTAAGTTCCATAATGGATTTGGATGAGTTCCAAAATTAAGACATTGTGACAGATACTACAACAAACGGCTAAGTATATGACTGCTATTATAGCAGCTAAAGAGGGCATTTGGGTCAAGTAGTTTGTTATCAAACTAGGTGTAGTTCATAGCGGGATAATACTATGAAGATATATTGTACGACAATATTATCAACATGTTTTAACCCCAAAGAACTAAAGGTATCACCAAAGGACCAAATTTATACAAAGCCATCTCATTAGAGAATGAGTGATGCGTAAAGACGCAAATACATGCAATTACACACGGACCTGGAAGTGTCAGATCCGGAGATCAGTTGACCACTAGCGAACGTGTACTTACAACACCAGAAAGCCATATGTGTTAAATACACAAAGGTTTGAAACTAGAGTATTGACTCTAGTGCAAGTGGGGGACTGTTGGAGATATGCCCAAGAGGCAATAATAAAGTGGGTTATTATCATATCTTCATACTTATGTTAAATGTTTACATACCATGCTATAATTGTATTAACAGGAAACATTAATACTTGTGTGATTTGTAAACATAAAAGAGTCCCTAGTAAAGCCTCTTGTTAAACTAGCTTGTTGGTTGATATATGATCATGGTTTCCTGATCATGAACATAGAGATGGATTTTGCTAAGTATAGACCTTACTATAAGAAAACCTAGTAGATGAATCCTTAGTAGGATTTCCTAAGTTAAGTTTCCTATTACTACCAAGCTTAGCCTAGCTAATAGAAAACATGGGTGGAATATATATTCACACTATGGAAAAATATTCTAAGTCTGAGGACTTATGTTTTTGTTTAATAAAACAACTAAGTTAATGAATCCCCTGGGTGGAATGGGCTTGCTTGGTGGAGAATGGTTGAGTGGTTCACAATGCCATGGGCTTGGATTGTGTATCTCACTTGTGGAATGCCACCCAGGAAACAAAGAGATTTGAGATGTCAAATGTTGAGAAGCTTCAAGTGCAACCACTTGGCAATATGGGCTCTGCCATGATCATATAGGTTGCAAGAACTTAGCCATATGGACAGTGGGTTGTAGTGTTTGATAGGTTGGAACGCGTCCATTTTGGTCTAAGGGAAGGCTTATGAAAGATTTTGTCTTGGGAAACCAAGTCTTGTGGGTAAAGTGCACCATCTCTGCAGAGTGTAAAACCTAAGTACTTAGCCATGTACCTGGTAAAGGACAATTTGAGCATCAAGACATGGAAGCAATCAAGAATCTCATCATTCCAATTTCTAAAGTTAAAACTTGTGGTTTGAACAAGGGTTGTTTGAATTCTTCAATCATTGATGGAGGGATGGCTTGGTACAAGGATCTTGAAATCTTTGATTGAGGAAAATGATTTTGTCACGCAAAAACTTAGTATTTTCAAAATGATAAGAAAAATCTATTTTGAGCAATGCAAGCCTCAACTCCACTTAGCCAAATGCATATAGATGATAGACTCCACTATACTACCATAGTATCACTTGCCAATACAATTCAAATGTATTGACCCTTTGTGGCTGTAACTTGTATGTTGCAGGTTTGATTGATTTTAGTGAAGATTGATTGTTTAGGATTACAAAGTCTACAACCAACATCTGCCTGTGGCACTTTGAAGATGATGGACCCCATGCTTATAGTTATTCCGCTGCAATGTAATGTAATAGCCATATGAGCTATGTAAGATGTACTAAATCTATGTTATTCCTGGTTATGAAGTTATATTATGACCTTTGTTTCTTGATATTACATCTTAACTGTGGATGCTAGCTATTGATCCAGGGACTAGCATTGTAAACACAGGAGGATCTATCTTATCCAAGATTGGGACCCCTACAGATGGTATCAGAGCATGCTCCTGCCTCCCCGAACACACGAGCATGCTCACCGCACCCTAGCGCATATTTCTGTGCCATTCAATCAACCGCGGGCGCCCAGAGCACCGACCTCGACAACATCTGGCCGCGCCGCCGCGTCTGCCTCACTCCGGCGAGTACCCCAGGTAGTTTTCGTCCGCCCCTTTTCACTCTCGTTCACGCACGCATCCTCGCCAGGACTGTACGCATCTGACCCTGCCTTCCGTTTGGCCTGGTACGCGCTGTAGCCTCGTCCTCGACGACGCCTGAGCAAGCCCGACGCTGACGACGTCTCCGACGAGCAATCACCGCCGTCCCTGTGCGCCCCCTGCCCAACGACGAGCACTTTGAGCATCAGAGCGTCACCGCGATCACTGTAAGCACCCTCACCTCCTTCCTCGTTTCCTGTTTCGCTAGCGCCGCCACCAACGGGTCGCTCCGCCGCTCGCCGTTGTTATCGCGCCGCCAGTTCGTGACTGTTATATAGGAGCCGTCCGATATCAATCGAGTGGATGAGATAGAATGACTTAAACGCGAAGGGGTACTCGATCTGAGCCACACGATCCAACTAGATCTAACGTTCCACAGAGCCGATCCGGCCGAACCGGTATCGACCAATGAAACAGCGCCGCGTGTCACCTATTTGGTTTAAAAACAGATTTGAAATCTGATTTAGATAGGATTTTCAAACCCTTTTAACTTTTGATCCACACGTCCAAATTTGGCAAATTTTATATCAATGAATTCAGGAGAACAAGACCTAGCCAACCATGCCCTTAGTTTAGAAAATAGTATCTGTTTGTTTGTTTGAATTTGCAGAAACATTTGTGTACTTGTTTGGAATAGAAAAATTGTTTAAAAATGATTTTTGGATTAAAACCTTTGCAAAATGGTTTGTTGTGACCTTACTGACCCTAGGAACCAACCCTTGGTGTTAGAAATGATTTTTGTAAGATTTAGGTTAGATTACTTGACTTAGTCATTTTCTAGCCAAATAAAAAGAATGGTTTTTGTTATAAAAATGTTTATGGAAAGAAAACTTTGAGAAAATGGTTTGGACCAAACCTACTGACCCTAAAACACCAAGTTTTGCAATAGCAATTCATTTGGTGAACAACTTAAGAGTTTTGCCTTGATAAAAACATTTTTTTCACCACATGAAATGATAAATGGATTTTAAAATAGTTTTTGGACAAAACCCTCTAACCAATGACTTTGCCACTTTGGTAAATGACCAATTTGGATCTTACCAAGTTTAGAAACCCCATAGAGGCCCCTTGGCAAAATAAAACTATCTTGTGCATGCTCCCATGCATGACTTAGATTCCATTACTTTGTGTGTGTGAAGAATTGTCTGTTTGACTTGGTTTGGAATGTGAATTGAATTTGTGTTTGCTTGATTGATTTGTAGTGAAGTGTGAGACTAGCAAGATCAAGGAGTGAACCACCATTTCCTACCAAAAAGGCAAGTGATGCTTCATACTTTTGTCCTATTACTTTCACTATGCATTAGTGATTTTGCTAAGTAAAACTTGCATGGATTTTGCTAAGTATAGACCTTACTATAAGAAAACCTAGTAGATGAATCCTTAGTAGGATTTCCTAAGTTAAGTTTCCTATTACTACCAAGCTTAGCCTAGCTAATAGAAAACATGGGTGGAATATATATTCACACTATGGAAAAATATTCTAAGTCTGAGGACTTATGTTTTTGTTTAATAAAACAACTAAGTTAATGAATCCCCTTGGTGGAATGGGCTTGCTTGGTGGAGAATGGTTGAGTGGTTCACAATGCCATGGGCTTGGATTGTGTATCTCACTTGTGGAATGCCACCCAGGAAACAAAGAGATTTGAGATGTCAAATGTTGAGAAGCTTCAAGTGCAACCACTTGGCAATATGGGCTCTGCCATGATCATATAGGTTGCAAGAACTTAGCCATATGGACAGTGGGTGGTAGTGTTTGATAGGTTGGAACGCGTCCATTTTGGTCTAAGGGAAGGCTTCTGAAAGATTTTGTCTTGGGAAACCAAGTCTTGTGGGTAAAGTGCACCACCTCTGTAGAGTGTAAAACCTAAGTACTTAGCCATGTCCCTGGTAAAGGACAATTTGAGCATCAAGACATGGAAGCAATCAAGAATCTCATCATTCCAATTTCTAAAGTTAAAACTTGTGGTTTGAACAAGGGTTGTTTGAATTCTTCAATCATTGATGGAGGGATGGCTTGGTACAAGGATCTTGAAATCTTTGATTGAGGAAAATGATTTTGTCAAGCAAAAACTTAGTATTTTCAAAATGATAAGAAAAATCTATTTTGAGCAATGCAAGCCTCAACTCCACTTAGCCAAATGCATATAGATGATAGACTCCACTATACTACCATAGTATCACTTGCCAATACAATTCAAATGTATTGACCCTTTGTGGCTGTAACTTGTATGTTGCAGGTTTGATTGATTTTAGTGAAGATTGATTGTTTAGGATTACAAAGTCTACAACCAACATCTGCCTGTGGCACTTTGAAGATGATGGACCCCATGCTTATAGTTATTCCGCTGCAATGTAATGTAATAGCCATATGAGCTATGTAAGATGTAATAAATCTATGTTATTCCTGGTTATAAAGTTATATTATGACCTTTGTTTCTTGATATTACATCTTAACTGTGGATGCTAGCTATTGATCCAGGGACAAGCATTGTAAACACAGGAGGATCTATCTTATCCAAGATTGGGACCCCTACAGATGGTATCAGAGCATTGTGTTGCCTGTAGGATTTGTAAACCCTAGGATTGGACAAAAGACCCTTAGAAAAATAGGAGTTATACTTGTTCCAAAACTTATTTACAAAAACACTTGTAAACTCTTTCCTCAACCATTTTGGTTTCAACTCTACTTCTCTTCTATTTCAAACTTGATGGAAAAACCTACCCATGACCAAAGACTACATTATGTGCAAAGGACTTCTTCAACATCTTCAACTCTAATGACTTCAACATCTTCAGCATATTTCCCAAGGACTTCCAACTTGGAAACTACTAAGGACCACAAGAGAAACAAGGAAATCTTACTTAAGACATAGAGACTGAGGGAATGCAAAATAAGAAGAAACCATCAACAACTTTGAAGTATTGTGACCAAGAGTCTTTCTCAAGGAACCATGATCTCACACAAGAAGGATAAAACAAAGAAGGAGGGAAAGATCACAAGTGAACCATGTAGATGGACCACCATTTATAGTTAAGACAAAACCACCAACTTATGTGGAGTGAACAAAAATATTTTGTTGCCTAAGTATGTGCTTGAACTTTGTTGTTTGAGTGAAATGATTGTTTGTGATTGCATGCACATTGTTTGTGTGAATTGTGATGTGTGTGATTAGAAGTATTCTAATCTCCTTCAAACCCAAACAGATGACTACTCCTAGAGACTCCAACATCAAGGTTGATAACAACAACAACAACAACCAAGAGGACAACATGAGAGAACTTATAGCAACCCAAAACCAGTTGAGCCAAGAGACAACTCAGCTTTTAGCCAACAACAATGGACTAGACCCAGCCATACAAAGGATTTTGAAACTTCAATCCAAATTGTTGCAAGGATTGGTTACTCAAATGATCAACATGGGAGAAAACTTTTCCCAAAGAGCTAATGACAACAAGGATGACAAAGATGTTATTCTAGAAGGAACCCAAGCTAGCAATAGTTTTAGAGACAAGGATCATGCATCCAAGGAACATGAAGATCAATGCCTCAAGAAGAGAGAAAGATCTCCCACTCATGAAGAACATGAACTAGAAGAACTCCTAGCTTTGGAGAGACCCAAAAAGAAGAAGAAGGACATAAGCCAGTTGCAATGTTACAATTGCAAAGAGATGGGACACTATGCCAGTGAATGCCCAGAAAATAAGAAGAGCCCAGAAGACAAACAAAAGCTAGTGAAACCCAATATAAGGAAGGATTTTAGCCAAGTGATGTGCAAACACTGCAAAGAGTTAGGACATTATGCAAACTACTGTCCAGAAAAGATGAAGCATAAGATAAACCATCCTATGAGGGATCTCAGCCTTGTCACATGTTTCAAATGCAAGGAACTAGGCCACTATGCAAACAATTGTCCAGAAAGGATGGAGAACAAGTTAAACAAGTCTATGAAGGATCTCAACCTTGGCCCATGAGTCAAGTAAAGAAATCAAGGACACATGCAACTATTTGCTTAGAGAAACTTTTCCCAGAATCCCAAGAAGGCCAATATGTAATTTTTTGTTTGAAAATTTTAAGGGTGGTAGTACCTTAATTGTTTTTGAATCTGCTTGTAACCCTAGCCTCCCCAAATCTCGGGACGAGATTTATTTTAAGGGTGGTAGCCTGTCACATTCCAAGATTTTCCAAATCTTGTAATGTGAAAATAAATGACTAAAATAAAACTTTGTTTGATTTTCAGAGCCAGAAGAAACCTTTTGAATTCCAATAGGAATCTTCAAACCTATTTTGAACAATTAAATCCTAAAGAGATTTAAAAACATAAAACAATTAACAAAGGAAAATAAAATATTTTTGAAATACTATTTTGGATCTTTTAATAAAAGATTTGGTTTTCAAAAGAAAAGGTGGTTTTATACATAAATATTATTTTATAAAGCCAAATTAAACCTTGGCCAAACTTTTGAATTAAAACATTTTATTTTAAATAAAATAGCAAAGGTTTAAAAAGGATTGCTTAAATAAATTAATAAGGATTTAATATCCAACTTTATTTAAATAAAAGGTTTTATCAATTTAATTGAAACATCAAAACTTATTAAATTTATTTAAAATAAGTTTTCCAAATATTTTATATTCTCCAATAAAACCTACTAAAAGTGTTTTGACTTTATTTTAGATTTCAAAATAAATATTTTAATAAAACAAATCCTATTTGTTTTATTAATGAAGGTCTATTATATTTAATTATTAATGGACCCTAAAATAAAAGATTATTTTGTTTTAAACAAGTTTTCCAAATATTCTTTATTACCAAATAAAACCTACTGATTATGTTTTAAAAGTATTTGGAGTTCAAATGAAGATTTTATTAAATAAACCAAACCCTATTTTATTAATAAACCATGGTCCATTTTATTTAATTAATAAATGGAACCTAAAAAGATTTAAAATATTATTTTATTTAGGATTTTTGGTTCAGGTTACTAAACAGAACCAAGTTCAAAATTGTGAAGTGTGGTGTTTGTTTGAATTTATTTTGTTGATGTTTGGTTGTTTGAAATTCAAAAACAGGAAATAGATTTGGAAAAAGAAAAAGAAATCATATAGAAAAAATAGAACAAAACGAGCAGCCCAACCATCTGGCCCAGCTCCAGCCCATCTAGCCCAACTCCCCTCCCTCGAAAGAAAACGTTTCACACTATTTTTAAAACCCACCCAGCAACCGACAAGTGGACCCCTCCCCTTCTTCTTTTCTTTCACTGCCAGCGGACCCCACAACCTACTGCTCTTCTTCCTCACCCCGCGACCGTTCTTCCCCCCCTCTTTCCCCGTTTCAGTGATGAATTCGCGGGCATCAATTCGCGTTAACACCGCACTTAATCACTCCTGCAACCACGCTGTTTTAATCGCCCCTGATTCCTCTCCGTTTCCCCTCTGCCTTCTTCCCCGAGCACGCCTCCAGGCCGCCACAATCCCTCCTCGACTGACTCTGTCTCCGACGACGCTCCGATGCCGATTCCGGCAGCCTCTCACCACCTCCTGCCTCCCCGAACACACGAGCATGCTCACCGCACCCTAGCGCATATTTCTGTGCCATTCAATCAACCGCGGGCGCCCAGAGCACCGACCTCGACAACATCTGGCCGCGCCGCCGCGTCTGCCTCACTCCGGCGAGTACCCCAGGTAGTTTCCGTCCGCCCCTTTTCACTCTCGTTCACGCACGCATCCTCGCCAAGACTGTACGCATCTGACCCTGCCTTCCGTTTGCCCTGGTACGCGTTGTAGCCTCGTCCTCGACGACGCCTGAGCAAGCCCGACGCTGACGACGTCTCCGTCGAGCAATCACCGCCGTCCCCGTGCGCCCCCTGCCCAACGACGAGCACTTTGAGCATCAGAGCGTCACCGCGATCACTGTAAGCACCCTCACCTCCTTCCTCGTTTCCTGTTTCGCTAGCGCCGCCGCCAACGGGTCGCTCCGCCGCTCGCCGTTGTTATCGCGCCGCCAGTTCGTGACTGTTAGATAGGAGCCGTCCGATATCAATCGAGTGGATGAGATAGAATGACTTAAACGCGAAGGGGTACTCGATCTGAGCCACTCGATCCAACTAGATCTAACGTTCCACAGAGCCGATCCGGCCGAACCGGTATCGACTAATGAAACAGCGCTGCGTGTCACCTATTTGGTTTAAAAACAGATTTGAAATCTGATTTAGATAGGATTTTCAAACCCTTTTAACTTTTGATCCACACGTCCAAATTTGGCAAATTTTATATCAATGAATTCAGGAGAACAAGACCTAGCCAACCATGCCCTTAGTTTAGAAAATAGTATCTGTTTGTTTGTTTGAATTTGCAGAAACATTTGTGTACTTGTTTGGAATAGAAAAATTGTTTAAAAATGATTTTTGGATTAAAACCTTTGCAAAATGGTTTGTCGTGACCTTACTGACCCTAGGAACCAACCCTTGGTGTTAGAAATGATTTTTTGTAAGATTTAGGTTAGATTACTTGACTTAGTCATTTTCTAGCCAAATAAAAAGAATGGTTTTTGTTATAAAAATGTTTATGGAAAGAAAACTTTGAGAAAATGGTTTGGACCAAACTTACTGACCCTAAAACACCAAGTTTTGCAATAGCAATTCATTTGGTGAACAACTTAAGAGTTTTGCCTTGATAAAAACATTTTTTTCACCACATGAAATGATAAATGGATTTTAAAATAGTTTTTGGACAAAACCCTCTAACCAATGACTTTGCCACTTTGGTAAATGACCAATTTGGATCTTACCAAGTTTAGAAACCCCATAGAGGCCCCTTGGCAAAATAAAACTATCTTGTGCATGCTCCCATGCATGACTTAGATTCCATTACTTTGTGTGTGTGAAGAATTGTTTGTTTGACTTGGTTTGGAATGTGAATTGAATTTGTGTTTGCTTGATTGATTTGTAGTGAAGTGTGAGACTAGCAAGATCAAGGAGTGAACCACCAATTCCTACCAAAAAGGCAAGTGATGCTTCATACTTTTGTCCTATTACTTTCACTATGCATTAGTGATTTTGCTAAGTAAAACTTGCATGGATTTTGCTAAGTATAGACCTTACTATAAGAAAACCTAGTAGATGAATCCTTAGTAGGATTTCCTAAGTTAAGTTTCCTATTACTACCAAGCTTAGCCTAGCTAATAGAAAACATGGGTGGAATATATATTCACACTATGGAAAAATATTCTAAGTCTGAGGACTTATGTTTTTGTTTAATAAAACAACTAAGTTAATGAATCCCCTGGGTGGAATGGGCTTGCTTGGTGGAGAATGGTTGATTGGTTCACAATGCCATGGGCTTGGATTGTGTATCTCACTTGTGGAATGCCACCCAGGAAACAAAGAGATTTGAGATGTCAAATGTTGAGAAGCTTCAAGTGCAACCACTTGGCAATATGGGCTCTGCCATGATCATATAGGTTGCAAGAACTTAGCCATATGGACAGTGGGTGGTAGTGTTTGATAGGTTGAAACGCGTCCATTTTGGTCTAAGGGAAGGCTTCTGAAAGATTTTGTCTTGGGAAACCAAGTCTTGTGGGTAAAGTGCACCACCTGTGCAGAGTGTAAAACCTAAGTACTTAGCCATGTCCCTGGTAAAGGACAATTTGAGCATCAAGACATGGAAGCAATCAAGAATCTCATCATTCCAATTTCTAAAGTTAAAACTTGTGGTTTGAACAAGGGTTGTTTGAATTCTTCAATCATTGATGGAGGGATGGCTTGGTACAAGGATCTTGAAATCTTTGATTGAGGAAAATGATTTTGTCAAGCAAAAACTTAGTATTTTCAAAATGATAAGAAAAATCTATTTTGAGCAATGCAAGCCTCAACTCCACTTAGCCAAATGCATATAGATGATAGATTCCACTATACTACCATAGTATCACTTGCCAATACAATTCAAATGTATTGACCCTTTGTGGCTGTAACTTGTATGTTGCAGGTTTGATTGATTTTAGTGAAGATTGATTGTTTAGGATTACAAAGTCTACAACCAACATCTGCCTGTGGCACTTTGAATATGATGGACCCCATGCTTATAGTTATTCCGCTGCAATGTAATGTAATAGCCATATGAGCTATGTAAGATGTAATAAATCTATGTTATTCCTGGTTATAAAGTTATATTATGACCTTTGTTTCTTGATATTACATCTTAACTGTGGATGCTAGCTATTGATCCAGGGACTAGCATTGTAAACACATGAGGATCTATCTTATCCAAGATTGGGACCCCTACAGTTATTGTTCGGAGAAGTGTCTCGATCATGTCCGCATAATTCACGAACCGTCGGGAGACAGACTTAAGGATTCGACGTTGTTTGAGTAGTTATGGAATGATGAGTAAGAGACCGAATGTTGTTCGGAGTCTCGGATGGAATCCGGGATATCACGAGGAGATCCGGAATGGTCCAGAGAATAAGATTCATATAAGGAAAGTCCTGTTTCGGAGTTGGAGAATGGTTCCGGTGTTTTCATCGGGAATGTTCTAGAAGGTTCCGGAATGTCCGGCACTCCGGAGGGGAAAGGGTACATGAATGTGTTATATCAAGTTGATATGATGGTATCATCTACTAGGTGTCATCGCTGTACCAAAATAGAGGGTTTATTCAAATCCTAGTTTGAAAAGTCAAACGGCTAGTTTGAAAGTCAAACGGCTAGTTTTGGGAAAGAACAGAAGGAGGTTTGAAACCGACTTGGGGGAGGAGTTCCTCCTCCCACCGCCGGCCCACCTTGGGTCTGAGTTGGGGAGGGACTCCCCTCCCCAGGCGCGCCTCCCTCCACCTATAAGAGGAGGGGCAGGGCTCCCCTCCTAGACACACAAGTTGCCACCCTCTAAACCTAAACCCTAGCCACAGCCTAGGGATTTCTCCCAAGCCGCCGAGTTAGAGCTTCTAATTGCCCTAGCCGCTGGTTTAGCCCCTTCTAATTGGTGTGTCTAAACCCTAGATCACCAAGGCTCTCTCATAGTCCACCATACTCGCTCCGGCTTAAGGCGAAGCCCTGCGAGATCTCCCCTCTACTTCCGGTACCACGCCGTCGTGCTGCCGGAATCGCGAGGAGAGTGCTACAACCTCCGCTGCATGCTGGAACAAGGGAGAGGAAGGTCTTCGTCGAGTACCGAACGTGTGACCGACTGCGGAAGCGCTGCTGGAACGCAGCGCCGGAAGGATCGTCTACGCGATCTTGAGATCGGCAAGAGTACGACTACATCACCCACGAGAATCTGCTCTCGTTAACTGCTTTGGAATCTTCGAGGGTGAGTTCCTCTATCGACTCGTTGCTACAATCTTATAGATAGATCTTGGCTTGTTTGTTTGCATGCGGTAGAAAATTTTTGTTTTCCATGCTACGAACCCCTACACCTAGGCGATTTTGAACGATAGTAAGGCCCGATTGATGTTTGAGGGCATGACCAAGAACTCGTTGTTTTCATGTTTTATGGTCGTTTTCATCAGCTATTAGCCATAGTTTTTGGGTTCCGGGGCGATTTAACTGTTTGAGAGGTATGACCAAAAAATCGCCGTTTTCCGTTTTATGAACGTTTCATGAGCTATGGCCCATAGTTTTGGGTTTACAGGATGATTTACGTGTTTGCGAGGTATGACGAAAAACTCGTGGTTTTTTCGTTTTATGTTTGTTTTCATGAGCTATTGCCCACTGTTTTGGGGTTCCAGGACGATTTAAATGCTTGAGAGTCATGCCCAAAACTCATATTTTTTGCGTTTTATGGACATTTTATTGAGTTACTCCCCATAGTTTTAGGGTTCCAGGGAGATTTAGGATGATAGTAAGGCCCAATAGATGTTTGAGGGCATGACCAAGAACTCGTCGTTTCATCAGCTATTACCCACAGTTTTGGGGTTCCAGGACGATTTATCTGGTTGAGAGGTATGAGCAAACAATTTATAGTTTTTGCGTTGTATGGCCGTTTTCATGAGATATTGACCATAATTTTGGGTTTCTAGGGCGATTTACATGTTTCAGAGTTCTGACCAAAAACTCGTATTTTTTGGGTTTTATGCCCATTTTCATGAGTTTTTGCCTACAGTTTTGGGTTCCACAGCGATTTACAACAACCGTAAGGCCCGATACATTTTTCGGAGCATCACCAAGAACTACTCGTTCTCTTTTTTGGCCATTTTCATGAGTTATTGCCCATATTTTGGGGTTCCAGGGGGCTTTGCATGGCTAGCAAGACCCGATACATGTTTGACAGATATCACCAAAAACTAGTCATTTTTGCATTTTATGACCGTTTCATGAGCTATGGGCCATAGCTTTGGGGTTCCAGGGCGATTTACATGTTTGAGAGGTATGAAAAAAATTCGTTGTTTGTGCGTTTTATGGCCGTTTTCATGAGATATTGCCCATAGTTTTGGGCTTCCATACCGATTTAAATGTTTTAGAGTTATGCCCCAAACTCATCTTTTTTTGCATTTTATGGACTTTTTCATTAGTTATTCCCCATAGTTTTGGGGTTCTAGGACGATTTACAACGACAATAATAAACGATACATGTTTGACGGCATGACCAAAAACTCGTAGTTTTCTGTTTTATGGCCGTTTTCATGATTTAATCTCCATAATATTGGTGTTACAGGGGGATATGCATGACCCGTAAGACCGAATACATCTTTGAGAATTATGACAAAAAACTCATCGGTTTCACGTCTTATGGCTGTTTTCATTAGTTATTGCCCATAGTTTTGGGGTTCTAGGGCGATTTACAATGATCTTAATAAACGATACATGTTTGACAGCATCACCAAAAAATCACCATTTTCGTGTTTTATGGACGTTTTCATGAGCTATTGCCGACAGTTTTGGGGTTCCAGGACGTTTTACATGTTTGAGAGGTATCACCAAAAATCCGTCGTTTTTGCGTTTTATGGCCGTTTTCATGAGCCATTGCCCATAGCTTGAGGGTTCTAGAGCGATTTACATGTTTGAGAGGTAGGACGAAAATCTCGTTGTTTTTTGTATTTTATGGCCGTTTTCATTAGCTATTGCCCACGGTTTTAGGGTTCCACGCCGATTTTAATGTTTGAGAGTTATGCCCAAAAACTAATATTTTTTTTGATTTATGGATGTTTTCATGAGTAATTGCCCATTGTTATGGGGTTCCTAGGCGATTTTGAACGATAGTAAGGCCCGATTGATGTTTGAGGGCATGACCAAGAACTCGTTGTTTTCATGTTTTATGGTCGTTTTCATCAGCTATTAGCCATAGTATTTGGGTTCCGGGGCGATTTAACTGTTTGAGAGGTATGGCCAAAAAATCGCCGTTTTCCGTTTTATGAACGTTTCATGAGCTATGGCCCATAGTTTTGGGTTTACAGGATGATTTACGTGTTTGCGAGGTATGACGAAAAACTCATGGTTTTTTCGTTTTATGTTTGTTTTCATGAGCTATTGCCCACTGTTTTGGGGTTCCAGGACGATTTAAATGCTTGAGAGTCATGCCCAAAACTCATATTTTTTTGTTTTATGGAAATTTTCATGAGGTACTCCCCATAGTTTTAGGGTTCCAGGGAGATTTAGGATGATAGTAAGGCCCAATAGATGTTTGAGGGCATGACCAAGAACTCGTCGTTTCATCAGCTATTACCCACAGTTTTGGGGTTCCAGGACGATTTATCTGGTTGAGAGGTATGAGCAAACAATTTATAGTTTTTGCGTTGTATGGCCGTTTTCATGAGATATGACCATAATTTTGGGTTTCTAGGGCGATTTACATGTTTCAGAGTTCTGACCAAAAACTCGTATTTTTTGGGTTTTATGCCCATTTTCATGAGTTTTTGCCTATAGTTTTGGGTTCCACAGCGATTTACAACAACCGTAAGGCCCGATACATTTTTTGGAGCATCACCAAGAACTACTCGTTCTCTTTTTTGGCCTTTTTCATGAGTTATTGCCCATATTTTGGGGTTCCAGGGGGCTTTGCATGGCTAGCAAGACCCGATACATGTTTGACAGATATCACCAAAAACTAGTCATTTTTGCATTTTATGACCGTTTCATGAGCTATGGGCCATAGCTTTGGGGTTCCAGGGCGATTTACATGTTTGAGAGGTATGAAAAAAATTCGTTGTTTGTGCGTTTTATGGCCGTTTTCATGAGATATTGCCCATAGTTTTGGGCTTCCATACCGATTTAAATGTTTAGAGTTATGCCCAAAACTCATCTTTTTTTGCATTTTATGGACTTTTCCATTAGTTATTCCCCATAGTTTTGGGGTTCTAGGACGATTTACAACGACAGTAATAAACGATACATGTTTGACGGCATGACCAAAAACTCGTAGTTTTCTGTTTTATGGCCGTTTTCATGATTTAATCTCCATAATATTGGTGTTACAGGGGGATATGCATGACCCGTAAGACCGAATACATCTTTGAGAATTATGACAAAAAACTCATCGGTTTCACGTCTTATGGCTGTTTTCATTAGTTATTGCCCATAGTTTTGGGGTTCTAGGGCGATTTACAATGATCTTAATAAACGATACATGTTTGACAGCATCACCAAAAAATCACCATTTTCGTGTTTTATGGACGTTTTCATGAGCTATTGCCGACAGTTTTGGGGTTCCAGGACGTTTTACATGTTTGAGAGGTATCACCAAAAATCCGTCGTTTTTGCGTTTTATGGTCGTTTTCATGTGCCATTGCCCATAGCTTGAGGGTTCTAGAGCGATTTACATGTTTGAGAGGTAGGACGAAAATCTCGTTGTTTTTTGTATTTTATGGCCGTTTTCATTAGCTATTGCCCACGGTTTTAGGGTTCCAAGCCGATTTTAATGTTTGAGAGTTATGCCCAAAAACTAATATTTTTTTTGATTTATGGATGTTTTCATGAGTAATTGCCCATTGTTATGGGGTTCCTAGGCGATTTTGAACGATAGTAAGGCCCGATTGATGTTTGAGGGCATGACCAAGAACTCGTTGTTTTCATGTTTTATGGTCGTTTTCATCAGCTATTAGCCATAGTTTTTGGGTTCCGGGGCGATTTAACTGTTTGAGAGGTATGACCAAAAAATCGCCGTTTTCCGTTTTATGACCGTTTCATGAGCTATGGCCCATAGTTTTGTGTTTACAGGATGATTTACGTGTTTGCGAGGTATGACGAAAAACTCGTGGTTTTTTTGTTTTATGTTTGTTTTCATGACCTATTGCCCACTGTTTCGGGGTTCGAGGACGATTTAAATGCTTGAGAGTCATGCCCAAAACTCATATTTTTTGCGTTTTATGGACATTTTCTTGAGTTACTCCCCATAGTTTTAGGGTTCCAGGTAGATTTAGAACGATAGTAAGGCCCGATAGATGTTTGAGGGCATGACCAAGAACTCGTCGTTTCATCAGCTATTACCCACAGTTTTGGGGTTCCAGCACGATTTATCTGGTTGAGAAGTATGAGCAAACAATTAATCGTTTTTGCGTTGTATGGCCGTTTTCATGAGCTATTGACCATAATTTTGGAGTTCTAGGGCGATTTACATGATTCAGAGTTATGACCAAAAACTCGTATTTTTGCGTTTTATGCCCATTTTCATGAGTTTTTGCCTACAGTTTGGGGTTCCAGAGCGATTTACAACAACCGTAAGGCCCGATACATTTTTCGGAGCATCACCAAGAACTACTCGTTCTCGTTTTTTTGGCCGTTTTAATGAGTTATTGCCCATATTTTGGGGTTCCAGGGGGCTTTGCAGGGCTAGCAAGACCTGATAAATGTTTGACAGATATCACCAAAAACTAGTCATTTTCGCGTTTTATGACCGTTTCATGAGCTATGGCCCATAGCTTTGGGGTTCCAGGGCGATTTACATGTTTGAGAGGTATGAAGAAAAATTCGTTGTTTGTGCGTTTTATGGCCGTTTTCATGAGATATTGCCCATAGTTTTGGGCTTCCATACCGATTTAAATGTTTCAGAGTTATGCCCAAAACTCATCTTTTTTTGCATTTTATGGACGTTTCCATTAGTTATTCCCCATAGTTTTGGGGTTCTAGGGCGATTTACAACGACAGTAATAAACGATACATGTTTGACGGCATGACCAAAAACTCGTAGTTTTCTGTTTTATGGCCGTTTTCATGATTTAATCTCCATAATATTGGTGTTACAGGGGGATATGCATGACCCGTAACACCGAATACATCTTTGAGAATTATGACCAAAAACTCATCGGTTTCACGTCTTATGGCTGTTTTCATTAGTTATTGCCCATAGTTTTGGGGGTTCTAGGGCGATTTACAATGATCTTAATAAACGATACATGTTTGACAGCATCACCAAAAAATCACCATTTTCGTGTTTTATGGACGTTTTCATGAGCTATTGCCGACAGTTTTGGGGTTCCAGGACGTTTTACATGTTTGAGAGGTATCACACAAAATTCGTCGTTTTTGCGTTTTATGGCCGTTTTCATGAGCCATTGCCCATAGCTTGAGGGTTCTAGAGCGATTTACATGTTTGAGAGGTATGACGAAAATCTCGTTGTTTTTTGTGTTTTATGGCCGTTTTCATTAGAGCCCACAGTTTTAGGTTTCCAGGACGATTTTAATGTTTGAGAGTTATGTCCAAAAACTAATTTTTTTTTTGATTTATGGATGTTTTCATGAGTAATTGCCCATTGTTATGGGGTTCCTAGGCGATTTTGAACGATAGTAAGGCCCGATTGATGTTTGAGGGCATGACCAAGAACTCGTTGTTTTCATGTTTTATGGTCGTTTTCATCAGCTATTAGCCATAGTTTTTGGGTTCCGGGGCGATTTAACTGTTTGAGAGGTATGGCCAAAAAATCGCCGTTTTCCGTTTTCTGACCGTTTCATGAGCTATGGCCCATAGTTTTGGGTTTACAGGATGATTTACGTGTTTGCGAGGTATGACGAAAAACTCGTGGTTTTTTCGTTTTATGTTTGTTTTCATGAGCTATTGCCCACTGTTTTGGGGTTCCAGGACGATTTAAATGCTTGAGAGTCATGCCCAAAACTCATATTTTTTGCGTTTTATGGACATTTTATTGAGTTACTCCCCATAGTTTTAAGGTTCCAGGGAGATTTAGAACGATAGTAAGGCCCGATAGATGTTTGAGGGCATGACCAAGAACTCGTCGTTTCATCAGCTATTACCCACAGTTTTGGGGTTCCAGGACGATTTATCTGGTTGAGAGGTATGAGCAAACAATTCATCGTTTTTGCGTTGTATGGCCGTTTTCATGAGCTATTGACCATAATTTTGGGGTTCTAGGGCGATTTAAATGATTCAGAGTTATGACCAAAAACTCGTATTTTTTGCGTTTTATGCCCATTTTCATGAGTTTTTGCCTACAGTTTTGGGTTCCAGAGCGATTTACAACAACCGAAAGGCCCGATACATTTTTCGGAGCATCACCAAAAACTACTCGTTCTCGTTTTTTTGGCCGTTTTCATGAGTTATTGCCCATATTTTGGGGTTCCAGGGGGCTTTGCATGGCTAGCAAGACCTGATACATGTTTGACAGATATCACCAAAAACTAGTCATTTTCGCGTTTTATGACCGTTTCATGAGCTATGGCCCATAGCTTTGGGGTTCCAGGGCGATTTACATGTTTGAGAGGTATGAAGAAAAATTCGTTGTTTGTGCGTTTTATGGCCGTTTTCATGAGATATTGCCCATAGTTTTGGGCTTCCATACCGATTTAAATGTTTCAGAGTTATGCCCAAAACTCATCTTTTTTTGCATTTTATGGACGTTTCCATTAGTTATTCCCCATAGTTTTGGGGTTCTAGGGCGATTTACAACGACAGTAATAAACGATACATGTTTGACGGCATGACCAAAAACTCGTAGTTTTCTGTTTTATGGCCGTTTTCATGATTTAATCTCCATAATATTGGTGTTACAGGGGGATATGCATGACCCGTAACACCGAATACATCTTTGAGAATTATGACCAAAAACTCATCGGTTTCACGTCTTATGGCTGTTTTCATTAGTTATTGCCCATAGTTTTGGGTGTTCTAGGGCGATTTACAATGATCTTAATAAACGATACATGTTTGACAGCATCACCAAAAAATCACCATTTTCGTGTTTTATGGACGTTTTCATGAGCTATTGCCGACAGTTTTGGGGTTCCAGGACGTTTTACATGTTTGAGAGGTATCACACAAAATTCGTCGTTTTTGCGTTTTATGGCCGTTTTCATGAGCCATTGCCCATAGCTTGAGGGTTCTAGAGCGATTTACATGTTTGAGAGGTATGACGAAAATCTCGTTGTTTTTTGTGTTTTATGGCCGTTTTCATTAGAGCCCACAGTTTTAGGTTTCCAGGACGATTTTAATGTTTGAGAGTTATGCCCAAAAACTAATATTTTTTTTTGATTTATGGATGTTTTCATGAGTAATTGCCCATTGTTATGGGGTTCCTAGGCGATTTTGAACGATAGTAAGGCCCGATTGATGTTTGAGGGCATGACCAAGAACTCGTTGTTTTCATGTTTTATGGTCGTTTTCATCAGCTATTAGCCATAGTTTTTGGGTTCCGGGGCGATTTAACTGTTTGAGAGGTATGACCAAAAAATCGCCGTTTTCCGTTTTCTGACCGTTTCATGAGCTATGGCCCATAGTTTTGGGTTTACAGGATGATTTACGTGTTTGCGAGGTATGACGAAAAACTCGTGGTTTTTTCGTTTTATGTTTGTTTTCATGAGCTATTGCCCACTGTTTTGGGGTTCCAGGACGATTTAAATGCTTGAGAGTCATGCCCAAAACTCATATTTTTTGCGTTTTATGGACATTTTCATTGAGTTACTCCCCATAGTTTTAGGGTTCCAGGGAGATTTAGAACGATAGTAAGGCCCGATAGATGTTTGAGGGCATGACCAAGAACTCGTCGTTTCATCAGCTATTACCCACAGTTTTGGGGTTCCAGGACGATTTATCTGGTTGAGAGGTATGAGCAAACAATTCATCGTTTTTGCGTTGTATGGCCGTTTTCATGAGCTATTGACCATAATTTTGGGGTTCTAGGGCGATTTACATGATTCAGAGTTATGACCAAAAACTCGTATTTTTTGCGTTTTATGCCCATTTTCATGAGTTTTTGCCTACAGTTTTGGGTTCCAGAGCGATTTACAACAACCGTAAGGCCCGATACATTTTTCGGAGCATCACCAAAACTACTCGTTCTCGTTTTTTTGGCCGTTTTCATGAGTTATTGCCCATATTTTGGGGTTCCAGGGGGCTTTGCATGGCTAGCAAGACCCGATACATGTTTGACAGATATCACCAAAAACTAGTCATTTTCGCGTTTTATGACCGTTTCATGAGCTATGGCCCATAGCTTTGGGGTTCCAGGGCGATTTACATGTTTGAGAGGTATGAAGAAAAATTCGTTGTTTGTGCGTTTTATGGCCGTTTTCATGAGATATTGCCCATAGTTTTGGGCTTCCATACCGATTTAAATGTTTCAGAGTTATGCCCAAAACTCATCTTTTTTTGCATTTTATGGACGTTTCCATTAGTTATTCCCCATAGTTTTGGGGTTCTAGGGCGATTTACAACGACAGTAATAAACGATACATGTTTGACGGCATGACCAAAAACTCGTAGTTTTCTGTTTTATGGCCGTTTTCATGATTTAATCTCCATAATATTGGTGTTACAGGGGGATATGCATGACCCGTAAGACCGAATACATCTTTGAGAATTATGACCAAAAACTCATCGGTTTCACGTCTTATGGCTGTTTTCATTAGTTATTGCCCATAGTTTTGGGGTTCTAGGGCGATTTACAATGATCTTAATAAACGATACATGTTTGACAGCATCACCAAAAAATCACCATTTTCGTGTTTTATGGACGTTTTCATGAGCTATTGCCGACAGTTTTGGGGTTCCAGGACGTTTTACATGTTTGAGAGGTATCACACAAAATTCGTCGTTTTTGCGTTTTATGGCCGTTTTCATGAGCCATTGCCCATAGCTTGAGGGTTCTAGAGCGATTTACATGTTTGAGAGGTATGACGAAAATCTCGTTGTTTTTTGTGTTTTATGGCCGTTTTCATTAGAGCCCACGGTTTTAGGTTTCCAGGCCGATTTTAATGTTTGAGAGTTATGCCCAAAAACTAATATTTTTTTTTGATTTATGGATGTTTTCATGAGTAATTGCCCATTGTTATGGGGTTCCTAGGCGATTTTGAACGATAGTAAGGCCCGATTGATGTTTGAGGGCATGACCAAGAACTCGTTGTTTTCATGTTTTATGGTCGTTTTCATCAGCTATTAGCCATAGTTTTTGGGTTCCGGGGCGATTTAACTGTTTGAGAGGTATGACCAAAAAATCGCCGTTTTCCGTTTTATGACCGTTTCATGAGCTATGGCCCATAGTTTTGGGTTTACAGGATGATTTACGTGTTTGCGAGGTATGACGAAAAACTCGTGGTTTTTTCGTTTTATGTTTGTTTTCATGAGCTATTGCCCACTGTTTTGGGGTTCCAGGACGATTTAAATGCTTGAGAGTCATGCCCAAAACTCATATTTTTTGCGTTTTATGGACATTTTATGAGTTACTCCCCATAGTTTTAGGGTTCCAGGGAGATTTAGAACGATAGTAAGGCCCGATAGATGTTTGAGGGCATGACCAAGAACTCGTCGTTTCATCAGCTATTACCCACAGTTTTGGGGTTCCAGGACGATTTATCTGGTTGAGAGGTATGAGCAAACAATTCATCGTTTTTGCGTTGTATGGCCGTTTTCATGAGCTATTGACCATAATTTTGGGGTTCTAGGGCGATTTACATGATTCAGAGTTATGACCAAAAACTCGTATTTTTTGCGTTTTATGCCCATTTTCATGAGTTTTTGCCTACAGTTTTGGGTTCCAGAGCGATTTACAACAACCGTAAGGCCCGATACATTTTTCGGAGCATCACCAAAAACTACTCGTTCTCGTTTTTTTGGCCGTTTTCATGAGTTATTGCCCATATTTTGGGGTTCCAGGGGGCTTTGCATGGCTAGCAAGACCTGATACATGTTTGACAGATATCACCAAAAACTAGTCATTTTCGCGTTTTATGACCGTTTCATGAGCTATGGCCCATAGCTTTGGGGTTCCAGGGCGATTTACATGTTTGAGAGGTATGAAGAAAAATTCGTTGTTTGTGCGTTTTATGGCCGTTTTCATGAGATATTGCCCATAGTTTTGGGCTTCCATACCGATTTAAATGTTTCAGAGTTATGCCCAAAACTCATCTTTTTTTGCATTTTATGGACGTTTCCATTAGTTATTCCCCATAGTTTTGGGGTTCTAGGGCGATTTACAACGACAGTAATAAACGATACATGTTTGACGGCATGACCAAAAACTCGTAGTTTTCTGTTTTATGGCCGTTTTCATGATTTAATCTCCATAATATTGGTGTTACAGGGGGATATGCATGACCCGTAAGACCGAATACATCTTTGAGAATTATGACCAAAAACTCATCGGTTTCACGTCTTATGGCTGTTTTCATTAGTTATTGCCCATAGTTTTGGGGTTCTAGGGCGATTTACAATGATCTTAATAAACGATACATGTTTGACAGCATCACCAAAAAATCACCATTTTCGTGTTTTATGGACGTTTTCATGAGCTATTGCCGACAGTTTTGGGGTTCCAGGACGTTTTACATGTTTGAGAGGTATCACACAAAATTCGTCGTTTTTGCGTTTTATGGCCGTTTTCATGAGCCATTGCCCATAGCTTGAGGGTTCTAGAGCGATTTACATGTTTGAGAGGTATGACGAAAATCTCGTTGTTTTTTGTGTTTTATGGCCGTTTTCATTAGAGCCCACGGTTTTAGGGTTCCAGGACGATTTTAATGTTTGAGAGTTATGCCCAAAAACTATATTTTTTTTGATTTATGGATGTTTTCATGAGTAATTGCCCATTGTTATGGGGTTCCTAGGCGATTTTGAACGATAGTAAGGCCCGATTGATGTTTGAGGGCATGACCAAGAACTCGTTGTTTTCATGTTTTATGGTCGTTTTCATCAGCTATTAGCCATAGTTTTTGGGTTCCGGGGCGATTTAACTGTTTGAGAGGTATGACCAAAAAATCGCCGTTTTCCGTTTTATGACCGTTTCATGAGCTATGGCCCATAGTTTTGGGTTTACAGGATGATTTACGTGTTTGCGAGGTATGACGAAAAACTCGTGGTTTTTTCGTTTTATGTTTGTTTTCATGAGCTATTGCCCACTGTTTTGGGGTTCCAGGACGATTTAAATGCTTGAGAGTCATGCCCAAAACTCATATTTTTTGCGTTTTATGGACATTTTCATGAGTTACTCCCCATAGTTTTAGGGTTCCATGGAGATTTAGAACGATAGTAAGGCCCGATAGATGTTTGAGGGCATGACCAAGAACTCGTCGTTTCATCAGCTATTACCCACAGTTTTGGGGTTCCAGGACGATTTATCTGGTTGAGAGGTATGAGCAAACAATTCATCGTTTTTGCGTTGTATGGCCGTTTTCATGAGCTATTGACCATAATTTTGGGGTTCTAGGGCGATTTACATGATTCAGAGTTATGACCAAAAACTCGTATTTTTGCGTTTTATGCCCATTTTCATGAGTTTTTGCCTACAGTTTTGGGTTCCAGAGCGATTTACAACAACCGAAAGGCCCGATACATTTTTCGGAGCATCACCAAGAACTACTCGTTCTCGTTTTTTTGGCCGTTTTCATGAGTTATTGCCCATATTTTGGGGTTCCAGGGGGCTTTGCATGGCTAGCAAGACCCGATACATGTTTGACAGATATCACCAAAAACTAGTCATTTTCGCGTTTTATGACCGTTTCATGAGCTATGGCCCATAGCTTTGGGGTTCCAGGGCGATTTACATGTTTGAGAGGTATGAAGAAAAATTCGTTGTTTGTGCGTTTTATGGCCGTTTTCATGAGATATTGCCCATAGTTTTGGGTTTCCATACCGATTTAAATGTTTCAGAGTTATGCCCAAAACTCATCTTTCTTTGCATTTTATGGACGTTTCCATTAGTTATTCCCCATAGTTTTGGGGTTCTAGGGCGATTTACAACGACAGTAATAAATGATACATGTTTGACGGCATGACCAAAAACTCGTAGTTTTCTATTTTATGGCCGTTTTCATGATTTAATCTCCATAATATTCGTGTTACAGGGGGATATGCATGACCCGTAAGACCGAATACATCTTTGAGAATTATGACCAAAAACTCATCGGTTTCACGTCTTATGGCTGTTTTCATTAGTTATTGCCCATAGTTTTGGGGTTCTAGGGCGATTTACAATGATCTTAATAAACGATACATGTTTGACAGCATCACCAAAAAATCACCATTTTCGTGTTTTATGGACGTTTTCATGAGCTATTGCCGACAGTTTTGGGGTTCCAGGACGTTTTACATGTTTGAGAGGTATCACCAAAATTCGTCGTTTTTGCGTTTTATGGCCGTTTTCATGAGCCATTGCCCATAGCTTGAGGGTTCTAGAGCGATTTACATGTTTGAGAGGTATGACGAAAATCTCGTTGTTTTTTGTGTTTTATGGCCGTTTTCATTAGAGCCCACGGTTTTAGGTTTCCAGGCCGATTTTAATGTTTGAGAGTTATGCCCAAAAACTAATATTTTTTTTGATTTATGGATGTTTTCATGAGTAATTGCCCATTGTTATGGGGTTCCTAGGCGATTTTGAACGATAGTAAGGCCCGATTGATGTTTGAGGGCATGACCAAGAACTCGTTGTTTTCATGTTTTATGGTCGTTTTCATCAGCTATTAGCCATAGTTTTTGGGTTCCGGGGCGATTTAACTGTTTGAGAGGTATGACCAAAAAATCGCCGTTTTCCGTTTTATGACCGTTTCATGAGCTATGGCCCATAGTTTTGGGTTTACAGGATGATTTACGTGTTTGCGAGGTATGACGAAAAACTCGTGGTTTTTTCGTTTTATGTTTGTTTTCATGAGCTATTGCCCACTGTTTTGGGGTTCCAGGACGATTTAAATGCTTGAGAGTCATGCCCAAAACTCATATTTTTTGCGTTTTATGGACATTTTCATGAGTTACTCCCCATAGTTTTAGGGTTCCATGGAGATTTAGAACGATAGTAAGGCCCGATAGATGTTTGAGGGCATGACCAAGAACTCGTCGTTTCATCAGCTATTACCCACAGTTTTGGGGTTCCAGGACGATTTATCTGGTTGAGAGGTATGAGCAAACAATTCATCGTTTTTGCGTTGTATGGCCGTTTTCATGAGCTATTGACCATAATTTTGGGGTTCTAGGGCGATTTACATGATTCAGAGTTATGACCAAAAACTCGTATTTTTTGCGTTTTATGCCCATTTTCATGAGTTTTTGCCTACAGTTTTGGGTTCCAGAGCGATTTACAACAACCGTAAGGCCCGATACATTTTTCGGAGCATCACCAAGAACTACTCGTTCTCGTTTTTTTGGCCGTTTTCATGAGTTATTGCCCATATTTTGGGGTTCCAGGGGGCTTTGCATGGCTAGCAAGACCCGATACATGTTTGACAGATATCACCAAAAACTAGTCATTTTCGCGTTTTATGACCGTTTCATGAGCTATGGCCCATAGCTTTGGGGTTCCAGGGCGATTTACATGTTTGAGAGGTATGAAGAAAAATTCGTTGTTTGTGCGTTTTATGGCCGTTTTCATGAGATATTGCCCATAGTTTTGGGCTTCCATACCGATTTAAATGTTTCAGAGTTATGCCCAAAACTCATCTTTTTTTGCATTTTATGGACGTTTCCATTAGTTATTCCCCATAGTTTTGGGGTTCTAGGGCGATTTACAACGACAGTAATAAACGATACATGTTTGACGGCATGACCAAAAACTCGTAGTTTTCTGTTTTATGGCCGTTTTCATGATTTAATCTCCATAATATTGGTGTTACAGGGGGATATGCATGACCCGTAAGACCGAATACATCTTTGAGAATTATGACCAAAAACTCATCGGTTTCACGTCTTATGGCTGTTTTCATTAGTTATTGCCCATAGTTTTGGGGTTCTAGGGCGATTTACAATGATCTTAATAAACGATACATGTTTGACAGCATCACCAAAAAATCACCATTTTCGTGTTTTATGGACGTTTTCATGAGCTATTGCCGACAGTTTTGGGGTTCCAGGACGTTTTACATGTTTGAGAGGTATCACCAAAAATTCGTCGTTTTTTGCGTTTTATGGCCGTTTTCATGAGCCATTGCCCATAGCTTGAGGGTTCTAGAGCGATTTACATGTTTGAGAGGTATGACGAAAATCTCGTTGTTTTTTGTGTTCTATGGCCGTTTTCATTAGCTATTGCCCACGGTTTTAGGGTTCCAGGCCGATTTTAATGTTTGAGAGTTATGCCCAAAAACTAATATTTTTTTTTGATTTATGCATGTTTTCATGAGTAATTGCCCATTGTTATGGGGTTCCTAGGCGATTTTGAACGATAGTAAGGCCCGATTGATGTTTGAGGGCATGACCAAGAACTCGTTGTTTTCATGTTTTATGGTCGTTTTCATCAGCTATTAGCCATAGTTTTTGGGTTCCGGGGCGATTTAACTGTTTGAGAGGTATGACCAAAAAATCGCCGTTTTCCGTTTTATGACCGTTTCATGAGCTATGGCCCATAGTTTTGGGTTTACAGGATGATTTACGTGTTTGCGAGGTATGACGAAAAACTCGTGGTTTTTTCGTTTTATGTTTGTTTTCATGAGCTATTGCCCACTGTTTTGGGGTTCCAGGACGATTTAAATGCTTGAGAGTCATGCCCAAAACTCATATTTTTTGCGTTTTATGGACATTTTATGAGTTACTCCCCATAGTTTTAGGGTTCCAGGGAGATTTAGAACGATAGTAAGGCCCGATAGATGTTTGAGGGCATGACCAAGAACTCGTCGTTTCATCAGCTATTACCCACAGTTTTGGGGTTCCAGGACGATTTATCTGGTTGAGAGGTATGAGCAAACAATTCATCGTTTTTGCGTTGTATGGCCGTTTTCATGAGCTATTGACCATAATTTTGGGGTTCTAGGGCGATTTACATGATTCAGAGTTATGACCAAAAACTCGTATTTTTTGCGTTTTATGCCCATTTTCATGAGTTGTTGCCTACAGTTTGGGGTTCCAGAGCGATTTACAACAACCGTAAGGCCCGATACATTTTTCGGAGCATCACCAAGAACTACTCGTTCTCGTTTTTTTGGCCGTTTTCATGAGTTATTGCCCATATTTTGGGGTTCCAGGGGGCTTTGCATGGCTAGCAAGACCTGATACATGTTTGACAGATATCACCAAAAACTAGTCATTTTCGCGTTTTATGACCGTTTCATGAGCTATGGCCCATAGCTTTGGGGTTCCAGGGCGATTTACATGTTTGAGAGGTATGAAGAAAAATTCGTTGTTTGTGCGTTTTATGGCCGTTTTCATGAGATATTGCCCATAGTTTTGGGCTTCCATACCGATTTAAATGTTTCAGAGTTATGCCCAAAACTCATCTTTTTTTGCATTTTATGGACGTTTCCATTAGTTATTCCCCATAGTTTTGGGGTTCTAGGGCGATTTACAACGACAGTAATAAACGATACATGTTTGACGGCATGACCAAAAACTCGTAGTTTTCTGTTTTATGGCCGTTTTCATGATTTAATCTCCATAATATTGGTGTTACAGGGGGATATGCATGACCCGTAACACCGAATACATCTTTGAGAATTATGACCAAAAACTCATCGGTTTCACGTCTTATGGCTGTTTTCATTAGTTATTGCCCATAGTTTTGGGGTTCTAGGGCGATTTACAATGATCTTACTAAACGATACATGTTTGACAACATCACCAAAAAATCACCATTTTCGTGTTTTATGGACGTTTTCATGAGCTATTGCCGACAGTTTTGGGGTTCCAGGACGTTTTACATGTTTGAGAGGTATCACCAAAAATTCGTCGTTTTTGCGTTTTATGGCCGTTTTCATGAGCCATTGCCCATAGCTTGAGGGTTCTAGAGCGATTTACATGTTTGAGAGGTATGACAAAAATCTCGTTGTTTTTTGTGTTTTATGGCCGTTTTCATTAGAGCCCACGGTTTTAGGGTTCCAGGCCGATTTTAATGTTTGAGAGTTATGCCCAAAAACTAATATTTTTTTTGATTTATGGATGTTTTCATGAGTAATTGCCCATTGTTATGGGGTTCCTAGGCGATTTTGAACGATAGTAAGGCCCGATTGATGTTTGAGGGCATGACCAAGAACTCGTTGTTTTCATGTTTTATGGTCGTTTTCATCAGCTATTAGCCATAGTTTTTGGGTTCCGGGGCGATTTAACTGTTTGAGAGGTATGACCAAAAAATCGCCGTTTTCCGTTTTATGACCGTTTCATGAGCTATGGCCCATAGTTTTGGGTTACAGGATGATTTACGTGTTTGCGAGGTATGACGAAAAACTCGTGGGTTTTTTTGTTTTATGTTTGTTTTCATGACCTATTGCCCACTGTTTTGGGGTTCCAGGACGATTTAAATGCTTGAGAGTCATGCCCAAAACTCATATTTTTTGCGTTTTATGGACATTTTCTTGAGTTACTCCCCATAGTTTTAGGGTTCCAGGGAGATTTAGAACGATAGTAAGGCCCGATAGATGTTTGAGGGCATGACCAAGAACTCGTCGTTTCATCAGCTATTACCCACAGTTTTGGGGTTCCAGGACGATTTATCTGGTTGAGAGGTATGAGCAAACAATTCATCATTTTTGCGTTGTATGGCCGTTTTCATGAGCTATTGACCATAATTTTGGGGTTCTAGGGCGATTTACATGTTTCAGAGTTATGACCAAAAACTCGTATTTTTTGCGTTTTATGCCCATTTTCATGAGTTTTTGCCTACAGTTTGGGGTTCCAGAGCGATTTACAACAACCGTAAGGCCCGATACATTTTTCGGAGCATCACCAAGAACTACTCGTTCTCGTTTTTTTGGCCGTTTTCATGAGTTATTGCCCATATTTTGGGGTTCCAGGGGGCTTTGGATGGCTAGCAAGACCCGATACATGTTTGACAGATATCACCAAAAACTAGTCATTTTCGCGTTTTATGACCGTTTCATGAGCTATGGCCCATATCTTTGGGGTTCCAGGGCGATTTACATGTTTGAGAGGTATGAAGAAAAATTCGTTGTTTGTGCGTTTTATGGCCGTTTTCATGAGATATTGCCCATAGTTTTGGGCTTCCATACCGATTTAAATGTTTTAGAGTTATGCCCAAAACTCATCTTTTTTTGCATTTTATGGACGTTTCCATTAGTTATTCCCCATAGTTTTGGGGTTCTAGGGCGATTTACAACGACAGTAATAAACGATACATGTTTGACGGCATGACCAAAAACTCGTAGTTTTCTGTTTTATGGCCGTTTTCATGATTTAATCTCCATAATATTGGTGTTACAGGGGGATATGCATGACCCGTAAGACCGAATACATCTTTGAGAATTATGACCAAAAACTCATCGGTTTCACGTCTTATGGCTGTTTTCATTAGTTATTGCCCATAGTTTTGGGGTTCTAGGGCGATTTACAATGATCTTAATAAACGATACATGTTTGACAGCATCACCAAAAAATCACCATTTTCGTGTTTTATGGACGTTTTCATGAGCTATTGCCGACAGTTTTGGGGTTCCAGGACGTTTTACATGTTTGAGAGGTATCACCAAAAATTCGTCGTTTTTGCGTTTTATGGCCGTTTTCATGAGCCATTGCCCATAGCTTGAGGGTTCTAGAGCGATTTACATGTTTGAGAGGTATGACGAAAATCTCGTTGTTTTTTGTGTTTTATGGCCGTTTTCATTAGCTAGCCCACGGTTTTAGGGTTCCAGGCCGATTTTAATGTTTGAGAGTTATGCCCAAAAACTAATATTTTTTTTGATTTATGGATGTTTTCATGAGTAATTGCCCATTGTTATGGGGTTCCTAGGCGATTTTGAACGATAGTAAGGCCCGATTGATGTTTGAGGGCATGACCAAGAACTCGTTGTTTTCATGTTTTATGGTCGTTTTCATCAGCTATTAGCCATAGTTTTTGGGTTCCGGGGCGATTTAACTGTTTGAGAGGTATGACCAAAAAATCGCCGTTTTCCGTTTTATGACCGTTTCATGAGCTATGGCCCATAGTTTTGGGTTTACAGGATGATTTACGTGTTTGCGAGGTATGACGAAAAACTCGTGGTTTTTTTGTTTTATGTTTGTTTTCATGAGCTATTGCCCACTGTTTTGGGGTTCCAGGACGATTTAAATGCTTGAGAGTCATGCCCAAAACTCATATTTTTTGCGTTTTATGGACATTTTCATGAGTTACTCCCCATAGTTTTAGGGTTCCAGGGAGATTTAGAACGATAGTAAGGCCCGATAGATGTTTGAGGGCATGACCAAGAACTCGTCGTTTCATCAGCTATTACCCACAGTTTTGGGGTTCCAGGACGATTTATCTGGTTGAGAGGTATGAGCAAACAATTCATCGTTTTTGCGTTGTATGGCCGTTTTCATGAGCTATTGACCATAATTTTGGGGTTCTAGGGCGATTTACATGATTCAGAGTTATGACCAAAAACTCGTATTTTTTGCGTTTTATGCCCATTTTCATGAGTTGTTGCCTACAGTTTGGGGTTCCAGAGCGATTTACAACAACCGTAAGGCCCGATACATTTTTCGGAGCATCACCAAGAACTACTCGTTCTCGTTTTTTTGGCCGTTTTCATGAGTTATTGCCCATATTTTGGGGTTCCAGGGGGCTTTGCATGGCTAGCAAGACCCGATACATGTTTGACAGATATCACCAAAAACTAGTCATTTTCGCGTTTTATGACCGTTTCATGAGCTATGGCCCATAGCTTTGGGGTTCCAGGGCGATTTACATGTTTGAGAGGTATGAAGAAAAATTCGTTGTTTGTGCGTTTTATGGCCGTTTTCATGAGATATTGCCCATAGTTTTGGGCTTCCCTACCGATTTAAATGTTTTAGAGTTATGCCCAAAACTCATCTTTTTTTGCATTTTATGGACGTTTCCATTAGTTATTCCCCATAGTTTTGGGGTTCTAGGGCGATTTACAACGACAGTAATAAACGATACATGTTTGACGGCATGAGCAAAAACTCATAGTTTTCTGTTTTATGGCCGTTTTCATGATTTAATCTTCATAATATTGGTGTTACAGGGGGATATGCATGACCCGTAAGACCGAATACATCTTCGAGAATTATGACCAAAAACTCATCGGTTTCATGTCTTATGGCTGTTTTCATTACTTATTGCCCATAGTTTTGGGGTTCTAGGGCGATTTACAATGATCTTAATAAACGATACATGTTTGACACCATCACCAAAAAATCACCATTTTCGTGTTCTAGGACGTTTTACATGTTTGAGAGGTATCACCAAAAATTCGTCGTTTTTGCGTTTTATGGCCGTTTTCATGAGCCAGTGCCCATAGCTTGAGGGTTCTAGAGCGATTTACATGTTTGAGAGGTATGACGAAAATCTCGTTGTTTTTTGTGTTTTATGGCCGTTTTCATTAGAGCCCACGGTTTTAGGGTTCCAGGCCGATTTTAATGTTTGAGAGTTATGCCCAAAAACTAATTTTTTTTTGATTTATGGATGTTTTCATGAGTAATTGCCCATTGTTATGGGGTTCCTAGGCGATTTTGAACGATAGTAAGGCCCGATTGATGTTTGAGGGCATGACCAAGAACTCGTTGTTTTCATGTTTTATGGTCGTTTTCATCAGCTATTAGCCATATTTTTTGGGTTCCGGGGCGATTTAACTGTTTGAGAGGTATGACCAAAAAATCGTCGTTTTCCGTTTTATGACCGTTTCATGAGCTATGGCCCATAGTTTTGGGTTTACAGGATGATTTACGTGTTTGCGAGGTATGAAGAAAAACTCGTGGTTTTTTCGTTTTATGTTTGTTTTCATGAGCTATTGCCCACTGTTTTGGGGTTCCAGGACGATTTAAATGCTTGAGAGTCATGCCCAAAACTCATATTTTTTGCGTTTATGGACATTTTCATGAGTTACTCCCCATAGTTTTCGGGTTCCAGGGAGATTTAGAATGATAGTAAGGCCCGATAGATGTTTGAGGGCATGACCAAGAACTCGTCGTTTCATCAGCTATTACCCACAGTTTTGGGGTTCCAGGACGATTTATCTGGTTGAGAGGTATGAGCAAACAATTCATCGTTTTTGCGTTGTATGGCCGTTTTCATGAGCTATTGACCATAATTTTGGGGTTCTAGGGCGATTTACATGTTTCAGAGTTATGACCAAAAACTCGTATTTTTTGCGTTTATGCCCATTTTCATGAGTTTTTGCCTACAGTTTGGGGTTCCAGAGCGATTTACAACAACCGTAAGGCCCGATACATTTTTCGGAGCATCACCAAGAACTACTCGTTCTCGTTTTTTTGGCCGTTTTCATGAGTTATTGCCCATATTTTGGGGTTCCAGGGGGCTTTGCATGGCTAGCAAGACCCGATACATGTTTGACAGATATCACCAAAAACTAGTCATTTTCGCGTTTTATGACCGTTTCATGAGCTATGGCCCATAGCTTTGGGGTTCCAGGGCGATTTACATGTTTGAGAGGTATGAAGAAAAATTCGTTGTTTGTGCGTTTTATGGCCGTTTTCATGAGATATTGCCCATAGTTTTGGGCTTCCATACCGATTTAAATGTTTCAGAGTTATGCCCAAAACTCATCTTTTTTTGCATTTTATGGACGTTTCCATTAGTTATTCCCCATAGTTTTGGGGTTCTAGGGCGATTTACAACGACAGTAATAAACGATACATGTTTGACGGCATGACCAAAAACTCGTAGTTTTCTGTTTTATGGCCGTTTTCATGATTTAATCTCCATAATATTGGTGTTACAGGGGGATATGCATGACCCGTAAGACCGAATACATCTTTGAGAATTATGACCAAAAACTCATCGGTTTCACGTCTTATGGCTGTTTTCATTAGTTATTGCCCATAGTTTTGGGGTTCTAGGGCGATTTACAATGATCTTAATAAACGATACATGTTTGACAGCATCACCAAAAAATCACCATTTTCGTGTTTTATGGACGTTTTCATGAGCTATTGCCGACAGTTTTGGGGTTCCAGGACGTTTTACATGTTTGAGAGGTATCACCAAAAATTCGTCGTTTTTGCGTTTTATGGCCGTTTTCATGAGCCATTGCCCATAGCTTGAGGGTTCTAGAGCGATTTACATGTTTGAGAGGTATGACGAAAATCTCGTTGTTTTTTGTGTTCTATGGCCGTTTTCATTAGCTATTGCCCACGGTTTTAGGGTTCCAGGCCGATTTTAATGTTTGAGAGTTATGCCCAAAAACTAATATTTTTTTGATTTATGGATGTTTTCATGAGTAATTGCCCATTGTTATGGGGTTCCTAGGCGATTTTGAACGATAGTAAGGCCCGATTGATGTTTGAGGGCATGACCAAGAACTCGTTGTTTTCATGTTTTATGGTCGTTTTCATCAGCTATTAGCCATAGTTTTTGGGTTCCGGGGCGATTTAACTATTTGAGAGGTATGACCAAAAAATCGCCGTTTTCCGTTTTATGACCGTTTCATGAGCTATGGCCCATAGTTTTGGGTTTACAGGATGATTTACGTGTTTGCGAGGTATGACGAAAAACTCGTGGTTTTTTCGTTTTATGTTTGTTTTCATGAGCTATTGCCCACTGTTTTGGGGTTCCAGGACGATTTAAATGCTTGAGAGTCATGCCCAAAACTCATATTTTTTGCGTTTTATGGACATTTTCTTGAGTTACTCCCCATAGTTTTAGGGTTCCAGGGAGATTTAGAACGATAGTAAGGCCCGATAGATGTTTGAGGGCATGACAAGAACTCGTCGTTTCATCAGCTATTACCCACAGTTTTGGGGTTCCAGGACGATTTATCTGGTTGAGAGGTATGAGCAAGCAATTCATCATTTTTGCGTTGTATGGCCGTTTTCATGAGCTATTGACCATAATTTTGGGGTTCTAGGGCGATTTACATGTTTCAGAGTTATGACCAAAAACTCGTATTTTTTTGCGTTTTATGCCCATTTTCATGAGTTTTTGCCTACAGTTTGGGGTTCCAGAGCGATTTACAACAACCGTAAGGCCCGATACATTTTTCGGAGCATCACCAAGAACTACTCGTTCTCGTTTTTTTGGCCGTTTTCATGAGTTATTGCCCATATTTTGGGGTTCCAGGGGGCTTTGCATGGCTAGCAAGACCCGATACATGTTTGACAGATATCACCAAAAACTAGTCATTTTCGCGTTTTATGACCGTTTCATGAGCTATGGCCCATAGCTTTGGGGTTCCAGGGCGATTTACATGTTTGAGAGGTATGAAGAAAAATTCGTTGTTTGTGCGTTTTATGGCCGTTTTCATGAGATATTGCCCATAGTTTTGGGCTTCCATACCGATTTAAATGTTTAGAGTTATGCCCAAAACTCATCTTTTTTTGCATTTATGGACGTTTCCATTAGTTATTCCCCATAGTTTTGGGGTTCTAGGGCGATTTACAACGACAGTAATAAACGATACATGTTTGACGGCATGACCAAAAACTCGTAGTTTTCTGTTTTATGGCCGTTTTCATGATTTAATCTCCATAATATTGGTGTTACAGGGGGATATGCATGACCCGTAAGACCGAATACATCTTTGAGAATTATGACCAAAAACTCATCGGTTTCACGTCTTATGGCTGTTTTCATTAGTTATTGCCCATAGTTTTGGGGTTCTAGGGCGATTTACAATGATCTTAATAAACGATACATGTTTGACAGCATCACCAAAAAATCACCATTTTCGTGTTTTATGGACGTTTTCATGAGCTATTGCCGACAGTTTTGGGGTTCCAGGACGTTTTACATGTTTGAGAGGTATCACCAAAATTCGTCGTTTTTGCGTTTTATGGCCGTTTTCATGAGCCATTGCCCATAGCTTGAGGGTTCTAGAGCGATTTACATGTTTGAGAGGTATGACGAAAATCTCGTTTTTTTTGTGTTTTATGGCCGTTTTCATTAGAGCCCACGGTTTTAGGGTTCCGGCCGATTTTAATGTTTGAGAGTTATGCCAAAAACTAATATTTTTTTTTGATTTATGCATGTTTTCATGAGTAATTGCCCATTGTTATGGGGTTCCTAGGCGATTTTGAACGATAGTAAGGCCCGATTGATGTTTGAGGGCATGACCAAGAACTCGTTGTTTTCATGTTTTATGGTCGTTTTCATCAGCTATTAGCCATAGTTTTTGGGTTCCGGGGCGATTTAACTGTTTGAGAGGTATGACCAAAAAATCGCCGTTTTCCGTTTTATGACCGTTTCATGAGCTATGGCCCATAGTTTTGGGTTTACAGGATGATTTACGTGTTTGCGAGGTATGACGAAAAACTCGTGGTTTTTTCGTTTTATGTTTGTTTTCATGAGCTATTGCCCACTGTTTTGGGGTTCCAGGACGATTTAAATGCTTGAGAGTCATGCCCAAAACTCATATTTTTTGCGTTTTATGGACATTTTCATGAGTTACTCCCCATAGTTTTAGGGTTCCAGGGAGATTTAGAACGATAGTAAGGCCCGATAGATGTTTGAGGGCATGACCAAGAACTCGTCGTTTCATCAGCTATTACCCACAGTTTTGGGGTTCCAGGACGATTTATCTGGTTGAGAGGTATGAGCAAACAATTCATCGTTTTTGCGTTGTATGGCCGTTTTCATGAGCTATTGACCATAATTTTGGGGTTCTAGGGCGATTTACATGTTTCAGACTTATGACCAAAAACTCGTATTTTTTGCATTTTATGCCCATTTTCATGAGTTTTTGCCTACAGTTTGGGGTTCCAGAGCGATTTTCAACAACCGTAAGGCCCGATACATTTTTCGGAGCATCACCAAGAACTACTCGTTCTCGTTTTTTGGCCGTTTTCATGAGTTATTGCCCATATTTTGGGGTTCCAGGGGGCTTTGCATCGCTAGCAAGACCCGATACATGTTTGACAGATATCACCAAAAACTAGTCATTTTCGCGTTTTATGACCGTTTCATGAGCTATGGCCAATAGCTTTGGGGTTCCAGGGCGATTTACATGTTTGAGAGGTATGAAGAAAAATTCGTTGTTTGTGCGTTTTATGGACGTTTTCATGAGATATTGCCCATAGTTTTGGGCTTCCATACCGATTTAAATGTTTCAGAGTTATGCCCAAAACTCATCTTTTTTGCATTTTATGGACGTTTCCATTAGTTATTCCCCATAGTTTTGGGGTTCTAGGGCGATTTACAATGACAGTAATAAATGATACATGTTTGACGGCATGACCAAAAACTCGTAGTTTTCTGTTTATGGCCGTTTTCATGATTTAATCTCCATAATATTGGTGTTACAGGGGATATGCATGACCCGTAACACCGAATACATCTTTGAGAATTATGACCAAAAACTCATCGGTTTCACGTCTTATGGCTGTTTTCATTAGTTATTGCCCATAGTTTTGGGGTTCTAGGGCGATTTATAATGATCTTAATAAACGATACATGTTTGACAGGATCACCAAAAAATCACCATGTTCGTGTTTTATGGACGTTTTCATGAGCTATTGCCGACAGTTTTGGGGTTCCAGGACATTTTACATGTTTGAGAGGTATCACCAAAAATTCGTCGTTTTTGCGTTTTATGGCCGTTTTCATGAGCCATTGCCCATAGCTTGAGGGTTCTAGAGCGATTTACATGTTTGAGAGGTATGACGAAAATCTCGTTGTTTTTTGTGTTTATGGCCGTTTACATTAGCTATTGCCCACGGTTTTAGTGTTCCAGTCCTATTTTAATTTTTGAGAGTTTTGCCCAAAAACTAATATTTTTTTTCGATTTATGGATGTTTTCATGAGTAATTTCCCATTTTTATGGGGTTCCTAGGCGATTTTGAACGATAGTAAGGCCTGATTGATGTTTGAGGGTATGACCAAGAACTCGTTGTTTTCATGTTTTATGGTCGTTTTCATCAGCTATTAGCCATAGTTTTTGGGTTCCGGGGCGATTTTAACTGTTCGAGAGGTATGACCAAAAAATCGTCGTTTTCCGTTTTATGACCGTTTCATGAGCTATGGCCATAGTTTGGGTTTACAGGATGTGATGGGGTGAAGCTCAGGGAGGGGTCTCGGTTTCAGCAGGGTTTTGCTCAGATTTAGTTAGTTAAAGAAAGGGTAGAAAGATAGATAAATTTTGTTTGAATTAAACTGTCTTGATCTGGTTTGGTTTATTTAAATAAGAAATACAAAAAGGCTCCAAAAATCACAAGCTCAAATAACCCAAAAGAGATCAAGTAGGGAAAACCACTTCGACAAATGTAGGTTTATTTGAATTGAACCACTTGTAGATATGTGATTCAATAAAGTTCCATTCAAATCCAGATAATGCCCACATGGAGGAAAAATGGGACATGGTTGGCATGGCCCATGCATAATGTAATAAATGCCACTACTAGTTGTGAGAAAACAACTATTGCACACATGGAAATATATACATACATGAATCCAAATGGACTAAGCCAATGCAAAAAAGAAAAGATGAGCTTGCTTCCCCACCATGGTAAATATGAGATTAAAGCATGAATGAATATATAAGTTGACCAATAGTGTGTTGATCCACTAATGAAAACTAGCATGCAAGGTGGCCATTGGCTTCCCCCATATCCAATATTGTGAAAAACACATGTTATCATATATGGAAGAATGTAGAAAGAGTGGACCACCCCAACACATATGAGCTAGATGTAAATACCAAATATAATTTCAAAGGGCTCATATGTCATTAGGATGGTGGAATTGTAAGGTGGTGGCAAGGAAAAGTGGTGGAGTTAATAAATATATGCCCCCAATTCAATTTGGGCATTAAGCAAGATATCAAGAACCAAACACAATATATCAAGAGGGAAACAAGTAAGCAAGATATCAAGAACCAACAAAAGGGGTTTTATATGATGCTCAAATGCAATGTGCATGGTGACATGAACATGATATGATTGATGATGCAACGCAAGGGTAATATGTAGGAAGTAGCATTTTATTATGATTGATGTTGCTTTACGGATGTTAGACAGACGGGATGCTACAACACAACAAAGCACTATTGATGAAATCTATACAAATTCTTACAATTCTCATAATTTACCATGGGTGGATCTACTCTGGACGCATACTACCAGAGTGGTGATGTGCCTTCTGCACATAATCCCAGAGGCTCTTTCTGGTGGAGAAAACAGGCCTATCTTTCTTATCTGAATTTTAAAGGTATGACTTGTGTTAATGCTAGGAGAGGCTGGAAAGGAATCACTGACACTACTGAACATGATACTGTATTTCCCTTGGAATGGTACAAAATTCTGCACAAA